>JAULAV010005537.1:0-149023 GCA_030789695.1 Scilla litardierei
GGGGGCCGACGGGAGCTTGACCTGTTCTTGGGTCTTCGCCAGCTTGGGTGCCGAGCTCGATCGGCGTGAATATTCTTTCTGGCTCCTCTGGTGGTGGGCTTTCGCTCGTCGGCTACCTCTGCTCTGGGAAGACCGAGCGCTTGTCGATTGGCGATCGTACCGCCTACGTTTGTTCGATTTCGGGCGCGCGGACGAAGCAGTCCTCGAGACGTCGCCCGTCCGCTCCGAGTCCCCCCCATTTCCCTCTCTGAATGAGGTAGGAGTGGGAGACTGCGCCGGGGGAAAAACCGGGCATGGTGAACCTCCTTTCCGTGTTCTGCACTCTTTTTCTGTGGTCGGCTACCACGGCGGAGCGAAGAGGTCGGCGATCCTCTTCCTGGCGGTAGGCATGTCCCTCCCCACCCTCGGGGGTGGGGGGTGCTGCTAACGAGCTGTTGAATCGTTGCGACTAAAGTTTGGATGTTGCTGTTGGTCTCATGCGTGGAGGCTCGGAGTTGCCCCTGCGTGGCTAGCCGGTTGTTGTCGGCCTCTCCGGCAGCGCATCCGTTCGGGTTCTCGACGGGGGCGTGGTACGCGCCCTCCTCCGGGATGGGTGGCATGGGCCCCAGGCCATTGCTGATGGGTTCCATCTCGGTGGTTTGACGTGGGTGTTAGTTCATTCCCACAGACGGCGCCAGATGTTTACGGGTGTTTTCTCACCACAGTTCGTTGACCGACAGCTGTGTGGTCAACGTGGTCAAGGGGCCGACTTGGGGGTCCCTTGGGTTCGCCGAGCTCGCTTGTTCTCGGCGTGGGAGAGCTGAGGGGAAGCCTCAGCTGGTGGGTCGCGCTCGGCCTCGGCAGGGTCGCACTCGGCCTCGGTCGGAGCTGCGTCAAGGGGTAGCCTCGGCGCCTTGCGAGTGGGATGATGCCTGAGCAGCCGTCCACCTGTCGACTGTGATGGGGGTAGTCGACCGACGCTGAGGGGTAGCCTCGGCGCCTCGGATATCTATTTTCTGGACAAATGAGGAAACTCGTCAGGGAGGCCGGACCTAGGTTCCGGCCAAATCCCCTCCGATGCCTAAGTCAGATCAAGGTCTGAAAGGATACTCGGCGGGGGAGATCCGGCTTGCAAGGAAGCCGGAACGTCAACCCAGGCGGCGCGAGTAAAGGGGGAGGGAGGAAATGGAGTGGCGAAAGCCTAGGTCGTTAATGGAGTACCTCTCTGTTGATTACCTCAGTTTCGATCCCCCTCTTGGTCGCCCTGGCCTTCCCCTTATAGGGTCTTTCGTGATTGCCCCACGTCCTGCATCCTCTCACGTCCCCACGATCCGTCTCCGCCTCCTCCCACTCGTGCGTAGTGGAGGGGTGGCCCATTAACGGGTCCGTTAATGGCCATCATGGGATCGCGGATTCAGGGGGCGGTTAATCCGGTCGAATGGGGGACAGTCGGGTGCCCCTGAGGGCGAAGTGGCTGGGCCTTTAGCCCCGTCCGTGGGCCTCCTTCGGGCGGGCCCGTCTTCTCTAGTGGGGCTTCTCCGTTGAGGTTGGGCCATGGGCCATTGTAATTCGGGCTCGTTTGTATTAGTCGTAACAAGTTTCATTGACAAAAAAAATATTAACTTTGGTTCTTATAAGACCTTGATCATGCATATGAGACTAAAGTTTGGGCTTATAACAAATTTAACTCTATGTTTTTGTTTAAATTAATTCATCAGTTCATTTTTCCATCGTTAATCTCATGCAGTTATCCAAGCAAGATGATAATTAATAACAAGGGTGCGTGAGGGTCAGTAATGATAACATGAAGGCACTTCTGTTGTTATTGAGATTCTCGACGAAATTATTAACATTAACTTTTTATTTAAAAAAAATCAAATTAAGATAATACAACAACGAAACATTAGATGTACACAACCCTCCATCGTCGTATTATTCTTCTTGGTTTCTGACTCTCGAGAGAGAGAGAGAGAGAGAGAGAGAGGCAATGGAGCGGGGGGGGGGGGGGGGGGGGGGGGGGGGGGGGGGGGTGGAGAAAAATAAAGAGAGAGACAGTCGTGTTTGACTGGAGAGGACGAGATGTGGTCCCCTTTTATTATCTCAATCCATGCATGCATTTGATGTCCACTTTTATTATCTCAACACATGTAAGCATTTATTTCCTGAAGACTGGCAATGAACAGCAGAGACCTCATAAATCTTGGCTAAATCAAATCTTGAACCAAACCGCTTGCTCAACCCTCCTCCCGATCAAACTTGAATAGTTCTTCTGTAAACATAGTAGCCTAATGATCTGCTAGCGATATATTGCTCCACACAAATATGAAACTTTGCCCAGAATAAGAAGGATCACAATACTTTTCAGATGAACTGGCTGGAAAATATAACATGCAAATGTAAGTTTACCCGTTCATAAATTCAAGGTGATTTTCAACAAACAATTATCAAAAGTGGGAGTTAGACAAGACGGTTAATATTTATACACTTGAGATGTTAAGTAGCATCCACCTAGATATACGACTTCTTTGGGTTGGAGTTGTGTCATGATCGGTGTTCTTCCGCTCATCCTCTGTCTCGGGGAAGATACTCTGTTTCAAACAGAGGAAATTTTTGGCGGTGATTTTGGGACTTTGCGTGGGTTTTGTGATTTGATCTCGGGTCTTGGTTGCCTCGTGTTTCGTCGGGGGTCTTCGGCGGTCGCCTCGCGGCGGTGTCGCCGCCGTCGCGCCGTCGGTCGTAGGCTCTCGGCTCGTTGGGTTGTGTCTGGGAGCTGACGCTTCGACTTCGGTCCTCCTGTTGCTTTGAGTTGGGTTTGAGTGCTTGGGCCGTGAAGTGCGAATTGGTGTTCTGGGCTAGGACCTGTGATGTTGGGCCGTTACTTAGAAAGTGAGGTTGGATTGGCTCATGTGTTTTGGGGTTAAGTGAGTTGAGTCGGAATTTGTTTTAGTCTTGGGTTGTGATTATGTTAGCTTGAGTGGGTTTTGGGCCGACGACTTGTTCGGCCTATTGGTATGAGTTTGGACTGGTATCTGTTTATGCGAACAAAGGGCCACAACTGTTAAGGATTTTGATGTCAATGAGTAAATAGACTTGTGCAATTGATGAATGAATGGTCTACTGGTTATGTTGTGTGATTTGTTTACTTACTGCTCATCTATGTTGCACGGACACAACATGATGACACGTTGCCGATAAAAGACATACACAAGACATACATGTTAGACACTTCTCCGACACAGCACGAGTTCATGATAGAAGTGTAATTGCTCATGGATATAAAGCATGCGGGTTATAGAGTGCAACTTCCCTAATGTTTTCCAAAAAATTCATAACCCCTTTCTGATGACAAAATTATATGGACCTATCGAAACACATCCCATTAGGCTAACCAACGGAACATCACACCGTACTTAAGGGATGAGAGGTTAACTAGAGCAATTAAGACGCAAGTCACTCCCTACTTAAGGGATGAGCGCGACTTAGAAAAGCCCGATCAATCAAACACGACACTTTACCTTGTTGGAAATTTTTAGTGTATTTTTGCATTTGCTTTTTGGCTTGTAAGGAGCCGTAGGAGTAGCGTAAAAACACCCCACGAGCTCTACGAAGCCCCGATAACCACATTTTCCCTCGCTGTCACCCTGTCGTCGCCCTTCCCATCCGACAGCTGCAGCATAATAGCGCACAGATGGCAGCAGCAAACGAAGAAGAGAAACACAGTTTGGGTAATGGGTGAGAGAGAGAGAGAGAGAGAGAGAAATTTGAGAGAGAGAGAGGCAATGGAGTGGGGGAGTGGAGAAAAATAAAGAGGGGAAGACAGTCCTAAAAGAGGTGCTTTTGGCTGGAGAGGACGAGATGTGGTCCCCTTTTATTATCTAAATTCCTCAATACATGCATGCATATTTGATGTCCACTTTTATTATGATCTCAATACCTGTATGTATTATTTCCTGAAGATTGGCAATGAATAGTAGAGACCTCATAAATCTTGGCTAAATCAAATCTTGAACCAAACCGCTTGCTCAACTCACCTCCCGGATCAAACTTGAATAGTACTTCTGAAAACAAAGTAGCCTAAAGATCTGATAGCGATATATTGCTCCACACAAATATGAAACTTTACCCAAAATAAGACGGATCATAATGCTTTTCCCATGAACTGGCAGGAAAATATAACATCCAAATGTAAGTTTACCAGTTCATAAATTCAAGGTGATTTTCAACAACATAAACGACAATTATCAAAAGTGGGAGTTGGACAAGACGATTAATATTTATACACTTGAGATGTTAAGTAGCATCCAGGGGCGGAAACGTGGGATCATATTATTGGGTTTGTTGTGATAGCCTTCCCAGCAAAATAGTATATGAAAGAGTTTGGCTACCTGCTGTTTGCAAGAAAAATGTCAGGATGTGCTTGACATGATCTTGATTCATGAAACATCACACACGCAACAGAAAGAGGAGTGCAATGCACACAAACGTATCATCTGATTCTGATTCTGATTCTGACCCATTAATATTTGCTCTTGTTTTCTTGAGATCTTTTCTTGAGAACTTTTCTTGCAAACCCATTAATATGATCCACCAAAAATAAGTTTGGAGCAGCCCGCAGAGAAAAAGATCTCTGAACTGAATATATGAATCTCTTACAAAACAAAAGATTTCTTGCAGACAGCAGGTAGCCAGACGTTCTCTCAGCAGGGTTCTTAATAGGGCCGCAAGGACCAAATAATTGCTAGGTTAATTTGCCAGCTTTCATGGGGAGAGAGATTGATCGAAAGCGGTATGGGCCTAGCGATCCTTGAGAGAGACATAGAGAGATGGAGGGAGGCTTTTTGAGATGAGGTTCTGGTGTTTCTCTGTGAGTTTTTCCTTCTCTCTCGGTTTTTCCCCCTGGCGAGAAGAGGGATCTTATAACTGCTCCTTCTGCCCCTTCTGCCGCTGCTGGCAAGGATTTAGAGAGAGAGAGAGAGAGAGAGAGAGAGAGAGAGAGAGAGAGAGAGAGAGAGAGAGAGAGGCAATGGAGTGGGGGAGTGGAGAAAAATAAAGAGGGAACGACAGTCCTAAAAGAGGTGTGCTTTGACTGGAGTGGACGAGATGTGGTCCCATTTTATTATCTCAATTACTCAATACCTGCATGCATATTTGATATCCACTTTTATTATGATCTCAATACCTATAGTTATTATTTCCTGAAGAGGACGAGAGAGGACATAACTAGGCTTTGGTTGCCCAGGGCAGCTGCCCAGGGAAACAATAAGTTAAATGTGTTCATTCAAAGCCACTAGCTTCACCATTGCTTTGTTGGTTAAAGGATCTTCGTATCTAGGCTAAGGTCGTGTGTTAGACAAGACGATTAATATTTATACACTTGAGATGTTAAGTAGCATCCAGGGGCGAAAACGTGGGATCATATTATTGGGTTTGTTGTGATAGCCTTCCCAGCAAAATAGTATATGAAAGAGTTTGGCTCCCTGCTGTCTGTAAGAAAAATGTCAGAATGTGCTTGATATGATCTTGATTCATGAAACATCACACACGCAACAGAAAGAGGAGTGCAATGCACACAAACGTATCATCTGATTTTGATTCTGATTCTGATTCTGACCCACTAAAATTTGTTCTTGTTTTCTTAAGATCTTTTCTTGAGATCTTTTCTTGCAGACCCATTAATATGATCCACCAAAAATAAGTTTGGAGCAGCCCGCGGAGAAAAAGATCATCTGAATTGAATAAATGAATCTCTTACAAAACAAAAGATTTCTTGCAGACAGTAGGTAGCCAGACGTTCTCTCAGCAGGGTTCTTAATAGGGCCGCAAGGACCAAATAATTGCTAGGTTAATTTGCCAGCTTTCATGGGGAGAGAGATTGATAGAAAGCGGTATGGGCCTAGCGATCCTTGAGAGAGACATAGAGAGAGGGAGGGAGGCTTTTTGAGATGAGGTTCTGGTGTTTCTCTGTGAGTTTTTCCTTCTCTCTCGGTTTTTCCCCCTGGCGAGAAGAGGACGGGGTCACAAGGCAGTACTACAAAGATAGTAGCCTAAAGATCTTATAACTGCTCCTTCTGCCCCTTCTGCCGCTGCTGGCAAGGATTTAGAGAGAGAGAGAGAGAGAGAGAGAGAGAGAGAGAGAGAGAGAGAGAGAGAGAGGCAATGGAGTGGGGGAGTGGAGAAAAATAAAGAGGGAATGACAGTCCTAAAAGAGGTGTGCTTTGACTGGAGTGGACGAGATGTGGTCCCATTTTATTATCTCAATTACTCAATACCTGCATGCATATTTGATATCCACTTTTATTATGATCTCAATACCTATAGTTATTATTTCCTGAAGAGGACGAGAGAGGACATAACTAGGCTTTGGTTGCCCAGGGCAGCTGCCCAGGGAAACAATAAGTTAAATGTGTTCATTCAAAGCCACTAGCTTCACCATTGCTTTGTTGGTTAAAGGATCTTCGTATCTAGGCTAAGGTCATGTGTTAGACAAGACGATTAATATTTATACACTTGAGATGTTAAGTAGCATCCAGGGGCGAAAACGTGGGATCATATTATTGGGTTTGTTGTGATAGCCTTCCCAGCAAAATAGTATATGAAAGAGTTTGGCTCCCTGCTGTCTGTAAGAAAAATGTCAGGATGTGCTTGATATGATCTTGATTCATGAAACATCACACACGCAACAGAAAGAGGAGTGCAATGCACACAAACGTATCATCTGATTTTGATTCTGATTCTGATTCTGACCCACTAAAATTTGTTCTTGTTTTCTTAAGATCTTTTCTTGAGATCTTTTCTTGCAGACCCATTAATATGATCCACCAAAAATAAGTTTGGAGCAGCCCGCGGAGAAAAAGATCATCTGAATTGAATAAATGAATCTCTTACAAAACAAAAGATTTCTTGCAGACAGTAGGTAGCCAGACGTTCTCTCAGCTGGGTTCTTAACAGACGTTCTCGCATGCAGTATTGAGTAATTGAGATAATAAAATGGGACCACAACGCGTCCTCTCCAGTCAAAGCACACCTCTTTTACGACTGTCTTTCCCTCTTCAGTCAAAACACCAGAACTCATCTCAAAAAGAGCTGACCAAAATCAACACCCATCCCTCTCTCCCTCTGTACGTCTCTCTCAAGGATCGCTAGATATTAGCGCCAAACTCGAGCCCATACCGCTTTCTATCTCTCTCCCTCCCCATGTAACTTGGCAAATTAACCTTGCAATTAATAGGTCCCTGCAGCCCTATTAAGAACATAGCTGAGAGTCTCACCAAAAAAAGAGCACAACTGTCTGCAAGAAATATTTTGTCTGCACGAAATCTTTTGTAAGAGATTCATATATTCAGAGGATCTTTTTGGTGGATCATATGATATACTATATGTATCGGAGATTTTACTATGTGTATCGTATGATGCAATTAATTTGATGGGATTTCTTTACATCTTGGACAAAGTAAATATTATACGATATGGTTGACATATAAGATTGATACGTATATATCGACTAGTGTTCATCTCATCAATATATATGTTACTTCAACAACACATGAGAAAAGTTTAAGCTATTTTACCCTACAACACACGAGAAAAGTTTATACGTTTATGGACGTAACATGGGGTCTCGAGACACAAGGCAAGTTCATGGAAGAGACTTGGCTTTTCGGTGGAATAGAGAAGCACATGACAACATGAAACATCACAAACTCATTGAAAGAGAGAGAGAGATGACCAAGATTCACGGCCTTAATACGTGGCAACATCTTTTAGAAAGAAAGACATAGAGAGAGGGAGGGGTGGCTTTTTGAGATGAGGTTCTATTGTTTTTCTGTCATGAGTTTTTCCTTCTCTATATGTTTTTACCCTGGCGAGAATAGGATGGGGTCACAAGATCTTACAACAGCTTCTTCTGCCCCTTCTGCCCCTTCTGGCAAGGATTTAGAGAGAGAGAGAGAGAGAGAGAGAGAGAGAGAGAGAGAGGCAATGGAGTGGGGGAGTGGAGAAAAATAAAGAGGGAAAGACAGTCCTAAAAGAGGTGTCAAAGACGAGATGTGGTCCCCTTTTATTATCTCAATTACTCATTACCTGCATGCATATTTGATGTTCACTTTTATTATGATCTCAATACCTATAGTTATTATTTCCTTATGAGGACGAGAGAGGACGTAACTAGGCTTTGGTTGCCATGGGCAGCTGTCCAGGGAAACAATAAGTTAAATGTGTTCATTCAAAGCCACTAGCTTCACCATTGCTTTGTTGGTTAAAGTATCTTCGTACCTAGGCTAAGGTCGTATGTTAGACAAGACGATTAATATTTATACACTTGAGATGTTAAGTAGCATCCAGGGGCGGAAACGTGGGATCATATTATTGGGTTTGTTGTTATAGCCTTCCCATTAAAATAGTATATGAAAGAGTTTGGCTACCTGCTGTCTGCAAGAAAAATGTCAGGATGTGCTTGTCATGATCTTGATTCATGAAACATCACACACGCAACAGAAAGATGAGTGCAATGCACACAAATGTATCATCTTACTCTGATTCTGATTCTGACCCATTAATATTTTCTCTTGTTTTCTTGAGATCTTTTCTTGCAGACCCATTAATATGATCCACCAAAAATAAGTTTAGAGCAGCCCGCGGAGAAAAAGATCCTCTGAACTGAATATATGAATCTATTACAAAACAAAAGATTTCTTGCAGACAGCTGGTAGCCAGACGTTCTCTCAGCTGGGTTCTTAATAGGGCCGGAGGGACCTAATAATTTCTAGGTTAATTTGCCAGCTTTCATGGTGAGGGAGATGGATAGAAAGCAGTATGAGCCTAGCAGTCCTTGAGAGGGACATAGAGAGAAGGGGGGTGGCTTTTTTAGATGCGGTTCTGGTGTTTCTCAGTGAGTTTTTCCTTCTCTCTCGGATTTTTCCCCCTGGCGAGAAGAGGACGGGGTCACAAGGCAGTGCTACAAACATAGTAGCCTAAAGATCTTATAGCGGCTCCTTCTGCCCCTATTGTCGCTGCTGGCAATGATTTACACACACACACACACACACACAGAGAGAGAGAGAGAGAGAGAGAGAGAGAGAGAGAGAGAGAGAGAGAGAGAGATAGAGAGAGAGAGAGGCAATGGAGTGGGGGAGTGGAGAAAAATAAAGAGGGAAAGACAGTCGTAAAAGAGGTGCTTTGACTGGAGAGGACAAGATGTGGTCCCCTTTTTTATCTCAATTACTCAATACCTGCATGCATATTTGATGTCCACTTTTATTATGATCTCAATACCTGTAGTTATTATTTCTTGGAGAGGACGATAGAGGATGTAACTAGGCTTTGGTTGCCCTGGGCAGCTGCCCAGGGAAACAATAAGTTAAATGTGTTCATTCAAAGCCATTAGCTTCTCCATTGCTTTGTTGGTTAAAGGATCTTCGTACATAGGCTAAGGTTGTGTGTTAGACAAGACGATTAATATTTATACACTTGAGATGTTAAGTAGCATCCAGGGGAGGAAACATGGGATCATATTATTGGGCTTGTTGTGATAGACTTCCCAGCAAAATAGTATATGAAAGAGTTTGGCTACCTGCCGTCTGCAAGAAAAATGTCAGGATGTACTTGACATGATCTTGATTCATGAAACATCACACACGCAACAGAAAGAGGAGTGCAATGCACACAAACGTATCATCTGATTCTGATTCTGATTCTGACCCATTAATATTTGCTCTTGTTTTCTTGAGATCTTTTCTTACAGACCCATTAATATGACCCACCAAAAATAAGTTTGGAGCAGCCCGCGGAGAAAAAGATCCTCTGAACTGAATATATGAATCTCTTACAAAACAAAAGATTTCTTGTAGACATCAGGTAGCCAGATGTTCTCTCAGCTGGGTTCTTAACAGACGTTCTCGCATGCAGGTATTGAGTAATTGAGATAATAAAAGGGGACCATAACGCTTCCTCTCCAGTCAAAGCACACCTCTTTTAGGACTGTCTTTCCCCCTCCAGTCAAAACACCAGAACCTCATCTCAAAAAGAGCTGACCAAAATCAACACCCCTCCCTCCCTCACTCTGTACGTCTCTCTCAAGGATCGCTAGATATTAGCGCCAAACTCGAGCCCATACTGCTTTCTATCTCTCTCCCTCCCCATGTAAGCTGGCAAATTAACCTTTCCATTAATAGGTCCCTACGGCCCTATTAAGAACACAGCTGAGAGTCTCACCAAAAAAAAGAGCACAGCTGTCTGCAAGAAATATTTTGTCTGCAAGAAATCTTTTGCAAGAGATTCATATATTCAGAGGATCTTTTTGGTGGATCATATGATATACTATATGTATCGAAGATTATACTATATGTATCATATGATGCAATTAATTTGAAGGGATTTCGTTACATCTTGGACAAAGTAAATATTATACGATATGGTTGACACATAAGATTGATACGTATATATCGACTAGTGTTCATCTCATCAATATGTATGTTACTTCAACAACACATGAGAAAAGTTTAAGCTAATTTACCCTACAACACATGAGAAAAGTTTATACCTTTGTGGACACAACATGGGGTCTCGAGACACAAGGCAAGTTCATGGAAGAGACTTGGCTTTTTGGTGGAAAAGAGAAGCACATGACAACATAAAACATCACAAACTCATTGAAAGTGAGAGATGACCAAGATTCACTGCTTTAATACGTGGCAACATCTTTTAGAAAGAAAGACATAAAGAGAGGGAGGGGTGGCTTTTTGAGATGAGGTTCCGTTGTTTCTCTGTCATGTGTTTTTCCTTCTCTCTCTGTTTTTCCCCTGGCGAGGAGAGGACGGGGTCACAAGATCTTACAGCGGCTTCTGCTGCCCCTTCTGCCGCTGCTGGCAAGGATTTAGAGAGAGAGGGGGGGGACGCAATGGAGTGGGGGAGTGGAGAAAAATAAAGAGGGAAAGACAATTCTAAAAGAGGTGTGATTTGACTGGAGAGGACGAGATGTGGTCCCCTTTTATTATCTCAATTACTCAATACCTGCATGCATATTTGATGTCCACTTTTATTATGATCTTAAAACCTGTAGTTATTATTTCCTGAAGAGGACGAGAGAGGACGTAACTAGGCTTTGGTTGCCTTGGGTAGCTGTCCAGGGAAACAATAAGTTAAATGTGTTCATTCAAAGCCACTAGATTCACCATTGCTTTGTTGGTTAAAGGATCTTCGTACCTAGGCTAAAGTAATGTGTTAGAAAAGACGATTAATATTTATACACTTGAGATGTTGAGTAGCATCCAGGGGCGGAAACATGGGATCATATTATTGCGTTAGTTGTGATAGCCTTCCCCGCAAAATAGTATATGAAAGAGTTTGGCTACCTACTGTTTGTAAGAAAAATATCAGGATGTGCTCGACATGATCTTGATTCATGAAACATCACACACGCAACAGAAAGAGGAGTGCAATGCACACAAACGTATCATCTGATTCTGATTCCGACCCATTAATATTTGCTCTTGTTTTCTTGAGATCTTTTCTTGAGATCTTTTCTTGCAGACCCATTAATATGATCCACCAAAAATTAGTTTGGAGCAGCCCACTTAGAAAAAGATCCTCTGAACTGAATAAAAGAATCTCTTACAAAACAAAAGATTTCTTGCAGACAGCAGGTAGCCAGACGTTCTCTCAGCTGGGTTCTTACTAGGGCCACATGGACCTAATAATTGCTAGGTTAATTTGCCAGCTTTCATGGGGGAGGGAGAGGGATAGAAAGCGTTATGGGCCTAGCGATCCTTGAGAGAGACATAGAGAGAGGGAGGGTGGCTTTTTGAGATGAGATTCTGGTGTTTCTGTTTGAGTTTTTCCTTCTCTCTCAAATTTTTCCCCCTGGCGAGAAGAGGACGGGGTCACAAGGCAGTGCTACAAACATAGTAGCCTAAAGATATTATAGCGGCTCCTTCTGCCCCTTGTGCCGCTGCTGGCAAGGATTTAGAGAGAGAGAGGGGGGGCAAAGGAGTGGGGGTGTGGAGAAAAATAAAGAGGGAAAGACAGTCCTGAAAGAGGTGCTTTGACTGGAGAGGACGAGATGTGGTCCCCTTTAATTATCTCAATTACTCAATACCTGCATGCATATTTGATGTCCACTTTTATTATGATCTCAATACCTGTAGTTATTATTTCCTGAAGAGGATGAGAGAGGACGTAACTAGGCTTTGGTTGCCATGGGCAGCTGCCCAGGGAAGCAATAAGTTAAATGTGTTCATTCAAAGCCACTAGCTTCCCCATGGCTTTGTTGGTTAAAGGATCTTCGTACCTAGGCTAAGGTCGTGTGTTATACTAGACGATTAATATTTATACACTTGAGATGTTAAGTAGCATCCAGTGGCGGAAACGTGGGATCATATTATTGGGTTTGTTGTGATAGACTTCCCAGTAAAATAGTATGTGAAAGAGTTTGGCTACCTGTTGTCTTCAAGAAAACTGTCAGGATGTGCTTGTAACGGTCTGTTTTCGTTGTACTTTGTTCGTGCACGTGCTTTTGACCGTGCACATATTTATTTTAGACTTTGTTTGTTTATGAACACTTTGGTGTGATATGCCATTGTGAACGTCTCTGAGAGTATTAAATCATGACACTAATTTGGAACGACATTTCTTGGGTCGTTCTCCCACGATTTGATCTTATTCGAAGAGACGTTGTGATTTTCACTTTTGACGTTGGACGTTTCTATTTTTAGTTTCGTCACTCGACGTTGAAATTGAGATCCGTCTTCTTAGTTATCTTTCTCTCGTCATTACGATGACCCCGATAGTTATTTTATAATTTTTGGATTTTATTTGACCCACTTTATATTTTTAACAAAGTTTATAATATTTTTAATCACTAAGTTTTCAAGTATTTTCTAGCCAAATATAATTTCTATAAGCTTATAATACTTCAAACGAATTTTGAGCCAAATCCTAGCTCATCTTGGCCGCACCCTAGCCATGCGTGGGTTAGAGAGATAGAGTTTAGAATTTTAAATTATTTTAAAATCCTAATCCTATTAGAATTAGCCCTAGACCAAGTCAACCCCTCTATACTATATAAACAACCCCTAGGAAACCCTATTTTCGCAAGCAAACAACCCTAGCCGCTCCTAAAACCCAAAATCTCGCTTGCGACGTTCATCGAAACATTGCAGCAGCTGCCCCGTGCCCGACCGGCGATTTTCGCCCCGTTCTCTCGGTTTGACCAAGAGGCCGCCCGCACCAAGCGCCCGCTCCGCACTGCACAGCCGCCCGCCCGCATTGCCGTGTCCGACCGAGAGGATCTCTCGGTCTGACCGAGAGCTTCACCCGCACCGACCCCGCTCCGCATCGCCCCGCTCCCCAAGCGCCCGACCGACGCTCCCGCCCGCTACGACCGACCCGTTCCCCCGCATCGCCCGCAACGTTGCAACGTTGCAACGTTGCAACGCCTGCCCAAGCGCCTGACCCCCGCATCCGCTGTGTCCGACCGAAGGCCTTCCTCGCACCGACCGAGAGCCCGCTCCGTAAGCGTTGCACAGGCCGCCCCGCTGTGTCTGACCGAGGCTTTCTCCTGCACCGACCGTGTCTGACCGAGTGATGTTCGTCGCAACGTCGCAACTCTCGCACCGCTTGCCACAGTGGGCCCCCCAAGTTCTCCAGAGGTATTGTGGGTCCCCCATTGGTCCCTAGAACTACTGTGGGTCCCACCTAGGTGTCTCTACTTCGTGGATTTGCCGTTTACGACGTTACGATACGTCGTAGCCCGTCGTCGCATGTTCTAGCTTTGGAATCTTGGTTCGTTGATCTAGTTGCTGTCCAGACTTGGCGAGCGAGGAATCTATTGTGGAATCTGGACTAGGAGCGCGTTCTTTTATTCCAACCCCTGGCGTCGCTACCCGACGCCAGTGTAGCTTTCGCGCCGTGTTGAGGTAACGCTTTGCACCCCTAGGACCCCCAACCCATTGCCTGCTAATCAAGGCTAAAATTGATGTTTTTAAAGTGTTTTAAATTCACTAATCAAGATTAATAATATGGACTTCAGGCCGGTGGACTTGTGCGCGTAGGTATTTGGTGACTTTGGCTCTTTGGACGGTGTTTCTCTGACGTTTGACTTGCAGGCAAGTGAAACTTGCCAACTCTTACTTAGGGCCATGTTTTTAGGCCACTTCCTTGTTTTAGCGTAAAAGAGACTAGACAGTGAAATGATAGCTGTCTAGACGCAACTTTAGGATCTAGCTTGACAACGAAGCTAGACCCGTCACCCTGCCATGTCATTCATGCATTGTTATCTGCCATGTTTAAATTCCTTATCTGTACGCACTTTTGACTGCCATGCATTGCATCTTACATGTCATTCCAGTTGATTGTTGCATCCGTAGCACATGCTACAAAATACTTGTACTTCCTTGTCCGGCTAGGTGCACCCCTATGCCATCATGAAAAACACTTCCTGGCTCGTGATCCAGAAGATGGGCGCCAGTCCATACACATGTGGAGGGGTAGGGATAAGCGATCACTTGAGCTTAGGAGTTGGCCCGCGCAGTCACTCTAGCCAAAAGGCGTAATCTCTGTGCACGACGTGCTTACTTGACTTGTACTTGTCCTTGTGAATGTTTCTTGTAAAACTTGATATCCATGCCATAATTTAAATGCCATGCTCGTACTTTACTTTACTTGTTGCACTCATACTTTAACTGCCATGTCATTGCATCATGCTAGAACTGCTAGGTTGCTTTACTTCCACTTTCAGTTTCCTTACACAAGTCTCTTGTAGACTTGCTGACATGTGCCCCTTGCTCTTTTAGGTATCACATGTTAGGCCCTGAGCCAGAGACTGTAGCTGAGGACGAGGTGTTTGCTGACGCTGAGCCGGAGCCTACGTTTGATGAGGAGTTGCTGGACACTGGTGACCAGTCTTAGAGACTGTTCTGAGTTGCTTTGCTTTAGGTTGTTGTTAGTTGTCGGTGCGTAGCACCATTACTTTGTTTTCCGTACGCTGTACTTTTGTTGGCCATGCTGGGGCCTTTTTAGACTCTTTTCTTTTAGCCTGGTGGCTTTTCTGCGATTGTTGGAACTTATTTTTATGGATATTCTGAGATGTCTTTTGTCTCAATTTTATTATTATTATTTTTGTTTCGTATCGCAATTGCAAGGACCTGCCATTTAAAGTTAATTGACGCTTATCGGGCTTGCAGCTTTGCAGCTTCAAGTCTGAGCGGACCTTCTCACGTCTCGCCTCCATATTTTTGGGAAGCGGGGCGTGACAGGTTTTGTTGGTGGCCCATGCAGGTCCCTCTTGCACTGCGAATTATCGGAACAACGATAATAATTATAGAATGTCCAGAAAATAAATTACAACATTCGAGCCATAAGCTTTGAGTCTAATGTTTGTTCGTTTTCTATGTCATTAGATGGCTGGACGACGACAGACCCGAACTAATAGTGGGCCCAATCGTGCTGAGGTGCCGGATAGAGAGCCCACCAATGCTGAGATCATGAGGATGATGCATCAGATGAAGCAGGTGCAGCAGGGCATGCTCCAGAATACCCAGAGTGCCCCTCGCTTCGAGCCAGGAGCGAAGCAGTTTCGGGAGCTGGGCCCGACTTACTTTGATGGATCTGAAGGACCGTTGGCTGCTGAGGAGTGGATCAGAAATACTGAGGATAATCTGAAGATGTCGAAGATCAACCCGGCTGGATGGGTTGAGTTGGTGAAGAAGCAGCTCAAGGATAATGCCCGTAACTGGTGGGATGCAGAGGAGGAGCTGTTGGTGAGTCCTATACCTTGGGCTACTTTCAAGTCCAGGTTCGATGAGAAGTACTTTTCGAAGGCTGCCAGGAGGGAGATATTGCAGCGCTTCATTGAGCTGAAGCAGGGAAATCTGACGGTGGACCAGTACCACCAGGAGTTCACCAGGCTGAGTCGCTTCGCGCCGAAGATGGCGGAGTATGCTGAGGAGAAAGCTCAGAGGTTTCTGCATGGCCTTTCCCTAGACTTGCAGAGCCTGATGTCTACAACAGATATGGAGTCATATCAGAAGTTACTGGTAGCTACTCGGAGACAGGAGAGGATTGCGAGCCAGAAGAGAGGACAGACATCGGGAGCTGGGAAGAGGCCTATGGAGCAGGTCAGAGGAGTGGTTAGGCCTGGGTTCAGGCCTAATCAGCCAGTGCAGTTCAAGAAGCCAGGTGGGCCTACTCAGAAGACTTGCCATTTCTGTGGCAAGACTGGGCATGTTAAGGAGCAGTGTAGGAGGATGTTGGGACAGTGCCTGATTTATGGAGATCCTACTCATGCTATGAAGGAGTGCCCGAAGTCTAAGCAGCCTTGGAAGGAACCTGTTACCGCACAGCCGTTGCAACAGGGAGCACATGTACCTGCAGGTCGTGGAGTAGCCCTCGTTCCGCAGAGGCAGGCTTTTTCGCAAGCCATGCAGCCGAGGAGGCAGGCTTTTCTGATGACGACAGTGGAGAGCGAGGCTGTGGATGAGGTTATCGCAGGTAACTCTCGATCTAGTTGTTTCCTTCCTTAGTTAGTTTTGACTTGTTAGATTATGTTTGGTTGCGTGCATATGATTGTTTGTTAGAATATGGTTTGATTGTTAGACTGCTTGTTAGGTGTGATTTTGGTTTGCACATTTCCTGCACGAGTCCTCTTTGACTCTGGTGCATCGATGTGCATTATATCCCGGAGCTTCGTGGAGAAGCATTCCTTGACGACCTCCCCTCTTCCCAAGAGTTAGAACATCGTTACAGGAAATGGCGTGATCTCGGTGCATCGTGGGTGCAATTCTTGCCCTTTGGTGGTCTGTGGACATGAGCTTTACGCTGATTTTATTGTCCACGACATCATCAACTACGATGCAGTGCTTGGAATAGATTGGCTTACGAGTTTTTATGCTACGATCGATTGTCGGAGGAAGAAGGTGGTGTTCGAGATCCCTGGACATCCAGTGTTTGAGTTCAGTCGAGGTAGCAGTTCGCTTGGCCCTGTCAGATTTCGGGCCAGACCGATGGAGATTGTTGCTATACAGATGGAGCAGTGTAGACCAGCTGTGGTGCATGAATTCAACGACGTCTTCCCCGAGGAGATGTCTGGACTGTCGCCCGATCGAGCTCTCGAGTTTTCGATCGATCTTGTTCCGGGAGCGCAGCCCATTTCGAAGGCGCCGTATCCTATGGCTCCAGCAGAGTTGGAGGAGTTGCATAGGCAGCTGGACGAGCTTTTGCAGAAGGGTTACATTAATCCCAGTGTGTCTCCGTGGGGAGCACCGGTGTTGCTGGTAAAGAAGAAGGATGGATCGCGTCGCATGTGCGTGGATTACCGGGAGCTGAATGCTGTGACCATCAAGAATAAATATCCATTGCCTCGTATAGATGACATTTTTGATCAGCTTGGAGGTTCGAGGGTGTTCTCTAAGTTGGATCTGAGGAGTGGTTACCATCAGCTCAAGGTTAAGAAGGATGATATCTCGAAGACAGCATTCAGGACGAAGTATGGTCACTACGAGTTCGTGGTTATGCCTTTTGGTGTAACCAATGCGCCCGCAGTTTTTATGAACCTGATGAATCTGATCTTCTACGACTTTTTAGACAAGTTTGTCGTTATCTTTATTGACGACATCCTGATCTATTCAAAGTCGGAGGAAGAGCATGCATCGCACTTGAGGACGGTGTTGGAGATTTTGAGGAAGCATCATTTGTATGCTAAGTATTTTAAGTGCGAGTTTTGGCTGGATAGAGTTGCTTTTCTCGAGCATGTGGTGTCCGGAGATGGAATTTCGGTGGATCCCGAGAAGATTAAGGCTATCAGAGAGTGGCCTGCCCTGCAGTCAGCGTCTGAGATTCGGAGTTTCCTTGGGCTTGCAGGTTATTATCGACGTTTCATTAGGGACTTTTCCCGGATTGCTGAGCCGATGACCAGACTGACGCAGAAGGATGTACCCTTTGTTTGGTCTGATGATTGTGAGAAGGCTTTTGATATTCTGAAGGAGAGGTTGACGACTGCCCCTGTTCTTACTGTGCCTGATCGGAGTGGAGGATTCGAGATCTTTTGCGATGCTTCCGGCAAGGGTCTTGGTTGTGTGTTGCACCAGCATGGGCACGTGCTTGCGTATGCTTCTCGTCAACTTAAGGCTCATGAGAAGAATTACCCGACACACGATTTGGAGTTGGCTGCTGTCGTGTTTGCGCTCAAGATTTGGAGGCACCTCCTGCTGAGTGAGAAAGTGAAGATATTCACTGATCACAAAAGCTTGAAGTACATTTTTACTCAGAAGGAGCTCAACATGCCACAACGTCGATGGTTGGAGCTCATGGCCGATTATGAGATTGATTTGCAGTATCACCCTGGCAAGGTGAATGTGGTTCCGGATGCGCTGAGCAGACTTCCAGCGGTGATGATGTTGACTTCGCAGTGGAGATTGCAGCAGGATTTTTACGAGTCTGGTATCGAGATTATTATTCATGGAGAGACTTCTTCGTTGATGAGTATACAGATACATTCGACGATCGTGGATAGGATCAAGGTTGGGCAGGTTGGAGATGCTAAGCTGGTGAAGATTCGAGAGCAGGTGGAAGCCAGTCTGCGGACTGAATTTTTGATTCATGAGGATGGTTCTTTGAGATTTGGAGCTAGGTTGTGTGTCCCAGCTGGAGATATCAGAGAGGAATTATTGGTGGAAGCACACAGTTCGCCGTATTCTGTACATCCTAGTGGCACCAAGATGTACACAGATCTTCGTCTGAACTTTTGGTGGCATGGCATGAAGAGGAGTGTGGCTTGTAGTGTAGCCAAGTGTTTGGTTTGTCAGCAGGTAAAGGCGGAGCATCAGCGTATGGCAGGGTTGCTACAACCGCTTCCGATTTCGGAGTGGAAGTGGCAACACATCACTATGGATTTCGTGACTGGACTACCTTGGAGTCCGAAGCAGAATGACGTGATTTGGGTGATCGTAGACCGATTGACCAAATCCACGCACTTTATTCCCTTCCGAGTAGGACAATCTACTGAGACGCTAGTGAGGAGATATATGGAGGTAAATTCTTTTACTCTCCGTTTTATTTCCTTTTCCTAGTTTAGATAGTGATGGAACATGAATCGTGCAGAAGATCGTACGACTTCACGGAGTCCCCGTGAGTATCGTGTCGGACAGAGACACGAGATTCACATTTCAGTTTTGGCAGAGTCTGCAGAAGAGCTTGGGTACGAGTCTGAGTTTCAGTACGGCGTACCACCCACAGACGGATGGCCAGTCCGAGAGGACGATTTAGATTTTGGAGGACATGTTGAGAGCGTACATGTTGGACTTCAAGGGATCTTGGGAGGATCATCTCCATCACATTGAGTTTGCCTACAATAACAGCTACCATGCTAGCATTGGTATGGCGCCTTTCGCCGCGCTATATGGGAAGAAATGTCGATCGCCACTGAGCTGGGATGACATTGGAGATTGGGAGCTGTTAGGACCGGAGATGATTGTGGAGGCCGTGGATGTTGTGAGGAACATCCGGGAGAAGCTGAGGATTGCGCAGGACCGTTTCAAGCATTGGGCCGATGCTAAACGGAGGCCTTTGCAGTTTCAGCCTGGAGATCATGTCTTTCTGAAGATTTCTCCGAACCACGGAGTTATCCGATTTGGGAAGAGAGGCAAGCTGAGTCCGAGGTTCATCAGACCGTTTGATGTCCTGGAGAGAGTTGGAGATGTGGCTTATCGCTTGGCGCTGCCACCGTCGCTGGAGGGAGTTCACGACGTATTTCACGTATCTCAATTTCGTCGATACGTTAGTGATCCATCCCATGCTGTGGATTTCTCGAAGATCACGATTCGTCCGGATCTATCTTACGATCAGTAGCCAGTTGAGATTCAGGATCGACGGCAGAAGCAGCTGAGGAATAAGACTGTCGACTTGGTTCGAGTGCAGTGGCGTCACGGTTCCCCAGGTGAGTCCACCTGGGAGCGTGAGGATGAGATGAGAGAGCGCTTCTCGCACCTCTTCCCGAGCAGTTCTTGATGTTGATTCCGAGGACGAAATCATTTCTAAGGTGGGGAGGATGTAACGGTCTGTTTTTGTTGTACTTTGTTTGTGCATGTGCTTTTGACCATACACGTATTTATTTTAGACTTTATTTGTTTGTGAACACTTTGGTGTGATATGCCGTTGTGAACGTCTCTGAGAGTATTAAATCGTGGCACTAATTTGGAATGACATTTCTCGGGTTGTTCTCCCACGATTTGATCTTATTCGAAGAGACGTTGTGATTTTCACTTTTGACGTAGGACGTTTCTATTTTTAGTTTCGTCACTCGACGTCGAAATTGAGATCTGTCTTCTTAGTTATCTTTCTATCGTCATCACGATCACCCCGATATTTATTTTATAATTTTTGGAGTTTATTTGACCCACATTATATTTTTAACAAAGTTTATAATATTTTTAATCACTAAGTTTTCAAGTATTTTCTAGCCAAATATAATTTCTATAAGCTTATAATACTTCAAATGAATTTTGAGCCAAATCCTAGCTCATCTTGGCTGCACCCTAGCCATGCGTGGGTTAGAGAGATAGAGTTTTGAATTTTAAATTATTTTAAATCCTAATCCTATTAGAATTAGCCCTAGACCAAGTCAACCCCTCTATACTATATAAACAACCCCTAGGAAACCCTATTTTCGCAAGCAAACAACCCTAGCCGCTCTCAAACCCCAAAATCTTGCTTGCGACGTTCGTCGCAACGTTGCAGTAGCCGCCCTGTGCCCGACCGACGATTTTCGCCCCGTTCTCTCGGTCTGACCGAGAGGCCGCCCGCACCAAGCGCCCGCTCCGCACTGCACAGCCGCCTGCCCGCATCGCCGTGTCCGACCAAGAGGATCTCTCGGTCTGACCGAGAGCTTCGCCTGCACCGACCCCCACTTCGCATCGCCCCGATCCCCAAGCGCCCGACCGACGCTCCCGCCCGCTACGACCGACCTGTTCCCCCGCATCGCCCGCATCGCCCGCAACGTTGCAACGTTGCAACGCCCGCCAAATCGCCCGACCCCCGCATCCGCTCTGTCCGACCGAAGGCCTTCTCCGCACCGACCGAGAGCCCGCTCCGCAAGCGCTGCACAGGCCGCCCAGTTGTGTCAGACCGAGGCTTTCTCCCGCACTGACTGTGTCTGACCGAGCGACGTTCGTCGCAACGTCGCAACTCTCGTACCGCTTGCCACCGTGGGCCCCCAAGTTCTCCAGAGGTATTGTGGGTCCCCCATTGGTCCCTAGAACTTCTGTGGGTCCCACCTAGGTGTTTCTACTTCGTGGATTTGCCGTTTACGACGTTACGATACGTCGTAGCCCATCGTCGCACGTTCTAGCTTTGGAATCTTGGTTCGTTGATCTAGTTGCTGTCCAGACTTGGCGAGCGAGGAATCTATTGTGGAATCTGGACTAGGAGTGCGTTCTTTTATTCCAACCCCTGGCGTCGCTACCCGACGCCAGTGTAGTTTTCGCGTCGTGTTGAGGTAACGCTTTGCACCCCTAGGACCCCCAACCCATTGCCTGCTAATCAAGACTAAAATTGATGTTTTAAAAGTGTTTTAAATTCACTAATCAAGATTAATAATATGGACTTTAGGCCGGTGGACTTGTGCGCGTAGGTATTTGGTGACTTTGGACTCTTTGGACGGTGTTTCTCTGACGTTTGACTTGCAGGCAAGTGAAACTTGCCAACTCTTGCTTAGGGCCATGTTTTTAGGCCACTTTCTTGTTTTTAGCGTAAAAGAGACTAGACAGTGAAATGATAGCTGTCTAGACGCAACTTTAGGATCTAGCTTGACAACGAAGCTAGACCTGTCACCCTGTCATGTCATTCATGCATTGTTATCTGCCATGTTTAAATTCCTTATCTTTACGCACTTTTGACTACCATGCATTGCATCTTACATGTCATTCCAGTTGATTGTTGCATTCGTAGCACACGCTACAAAATACTTGTACTTCCTTGTCCGGCAAGGTGCACCCCTATGCCACCATAAAAAACACTTCCTGGCTCGTGATCCAGAAGATGGGCGCCAGTCCATACACACGTGGAGGGGTAGGGATAAGCGATCACTTGAGCTTAGGAGTTGGCCCGCGCAGCCACTCTAGCCAAAAGGCGTAATCTCTGTGCACGACGTGCTTACTTGACTTGTACTTGTCCTTGTGTATGTTTCTTGTAAAACTTGATATCCATGCCATAATTTAACTGCCATGCTCGTACTTTACTTTACTTGTTGCACTCATACTTTAACTGCCATGTCATTGCATCATGCTAGAACTGCTAGGTTGCTTTACTTCCACTTTCAGTTTCCTTGCACAAGTCTCTTGTAGACTTGCTGACATGTGCCCCTTGCTCTTTTGGGTGTCACCCTGAGCCAGAGACCGTAGCTGAGGACGAGGTGTTTGCTGACGCTGAGCCGGAGCCTACGTTTGACGAGGAGTTACTGGACACTGGCGACCAGTCTTAGAGAATGTTCTGAGTTGCTTTGCTTTAGGTTGTTGTTAGTTGTCGGTGCGTAGCACCATTACTTTGTTTTCCGTACGTTGTAATTTTTTTGGCCATGCTGTGGCCTTTTTAGACTCTTTTCTTTTAGTCTCGTGGCTTTTCTGCGATTGTTGGAATTTATTTTTATGGATATTCTGAGATGTCTTTTGTCTCAGTTTTATTATTATTATCTTTGTTTCATATCGCAATTGCAAGGACATGTCATTTAAAGTTAATTGACGATTATCGGACTTGCAGCTTTGCAGCTTCAAGTCTGAGCGGACCTTCTCACGTCTCGCCTCCATATTTTTGGGAAGCAGGGCGTGACAGTGCTTGACATGATTCATGAAACATCACACACGCAACAGAAAGAGGAGTGCAATGCACACAAACGTATCATCTGATCCTAATTCTGATTCTGACCCATTAATATTTGCTCTTGTTTTCTTGAGATCTTTTCTTGAGATCTTTTCTTGAGATCTTTTCTTGCAGACCCATTAATATGATCCACCAGAAATAAGTTTGGAGCAGCCCACGGAGAAAAAGATCCTCTGAACTGAATATATGAATCTCTTACAAAACAAAAGATTTTTTGCAGACAGCAGGTAGCCAGACGTTCTCTCAGCTGGGTTCTTAACAGACGTTCTCGCATGCAGGTATTGAGTAATTGAGATAATAATAGGGGACCACAACGCGTCCTCTCCAGTCAAAGCACACCTCTTTTAGGACTGTCTTTCCTCTCCAGTCAAAACACCAGAACCTCATCTCAAAAAGAGCTGACCAAAATCAACACCCCTCCCTCCCTCTCTCTGTACGTCTCTCTCAAGGATCGCTAGATATTAGCGCCAAACTCAAGCCCATACCGCTTTCTATCTTCCTCCCTCCCAATGTAAGCTGGCAAATTAACCTTGCAATTAATAGGTCCATGCGGCCCTATTAAGAACACAGCTGAGTGTCTCACAAAAAAAAAAGTGCACAGCTGTCTGCAAGAAATAAATTGTCTGCAAGAAATCTTTTGTAAGAGATTCATATATTCAGAGGATCTTTTTGGTGGATCATATGATATACTATATGTATCGAAGATTATACTATATGTATCGTATGATGCAATTAATTTGAAGGGCTTTCGTTACATCTTGGACAAAGTAAATATTATACGCTATGGTTGACATATAAGATTGATACGTATATATCGACTAGTGTTCATCTCATCAATATATATGTTACTTCTACAAGACATGAGAAAAGTTTAAGCTAATTTACCCTACAACACATGAGAAAAGTTTATATGTTTGTGGACGTAACATGGGGTCTCGAGACACAAGGCAAGTTCATGGAAGAGACTTGGCTTTTCGGTGGAAAAGAGAAGCACATGACAACATGAAACATCACAAACTCATTGAAAGAGAGAGATGACCAAGATTCACTGCCTTAATACGTGGCAACATCTTTTAGAAAGAAAGACATTGAGAGAGTGAGGGGTGGCTTTTTGAGATGAGGTTCTGTTGTTTCTCTATCATGAGTTTTTCCTTCTCCCTCTGTATTTCCCCCTGGCGAGAAGAGGACGGGGTCACAAGATCTTACAGCAGCTTCTTCTGCCCCTTCTGCCGCTGCTGGCAAGGATTTAGAGAGAGGGGGGAGGCAAGGGAGTGGGGGAGTTGAGAAAAATAAAGAGGGAATGACAGTCCTAAAAGAGGTGTGCTTTGACTGGAGAGGACGAGATGTGGTCCCCTTCTATTATCTCAATTACACAATACCTACATGCATATTTGATGTCCGCTTTTATTATGATCTTAATACATGTAGTTATTATTTCCTGAAGAGGACGAGAGAGGACGTAACTAGGCTTTGGTTGCCCTGGGCTGCTGCCCATGGAAACAATAAGTTAAATGTGTTCATTCAAAGCCACTAGCTTCACCATTGCTTTGTTAGTTAAAGGATCTTCGTACCTAGGCTAAGGTCGTGTGTTAGGCTAGATGATTAATATTTATACACTTGAGATGTTGAGTAGCATCCAGGGGCGGAAACGTGGGAACATATTATTGGGTTTGTTGTGAAAGCCTTCCCAGCAAAATAGTATATGAAAGAGTTTGGCTACCTGTTGTTTGCAAGAAAAATGTCAGGATGTGCTTGACATCATCTTGATTCATGAAACAACACACACGCAACAGAAAGAGGAGTGCAATGCACACAAACGTATCATCTGATTCTGACCCATTAATATTTGCTCTTGTTTTCTTGAGATCTTTTCTTGAGGTATTTTCTTGCAGACCCATTAATATGATCCACCAAAAATAAGTTCGGAGCAGCCCGCGGAGAAAAAGATCCTCTGAACTGAATAAATGAATCTCTTACAAAACAAAAGTTTTCTTGCTGACAGCAGGTAACCAGACGTTCTCTCAGTTGGGTTCTTAATAGACGTTCTCACATGCAGTATTGAGTAATTGAGATAATAAAATGGGACCACAACGCGTCCTCTCTAGTCAAAGCACACCTCTTTTAGGACTGTCCTTTCCTCTCCAGTCAAAACACCAGAACCTCATCTCAAAAAGAGCTGACCAAAATCAACACCCCCTCCCTCCCTCCTCCTGTACGTCTCTCTCAAGGATCGCTAGATATTAGCGCCAAACTCGAGCCCATACCGCTTTCTATCTCTCTCCCTCCCCATGTAAGCTGGCAAATTAACCTTGCAATTAATAGGTCCATGCGGCCCTATTAAGAACACAGCTGAGAGTCTCACAAAAAAAGAGCACAGCTGTCTGCAAGAAATATTTTGTCTGCAAGAAATCTTTTGTAAGAGATTCATATATTCAGAGGATCTTTTTGGTGGATCATATGATATACTATATGTATCGAAGATTATACTATATGTATCGTATGATGCAATTAATTTGAAGGGATTTCGTTACATCTTGGACAAAGTAAATATTATACGATATGGTTGACATATAAGATTGATACGTATATATCGACTAGTGTTCATCTCATCAATATGTATGTTACTTCAACAACACATGAGAAAAGTTTAAGCTAATTTACCCTACAACACATGAGAAAAGTTTATACCTTTGTGGACGTAACATGGGGTCCCGAGACACAAGGCAAGTTCATGGAAGAGACTTGGCTTTTCGATGGAAAAGAGAAGCACATGACGACATGAAACATCACAAACTCATTGAAAGAGAGAGATGACCAAGATTCACTGCCTTAATACGTGGCAACATCTTTTAGAAAGAAAGACATAGAGAGAGGGAAGGGTGGCTTTTTGAGATGAGGTTCTATTGTTTCTCTGTCATGAGTTTTTCCTTCTCTATCTGTTTTCCCCCTGGCGAGAAGTGGACGGGGTCACAAGACCTTACAACGGCTTCTTCTGCCCCTTCTGATGCTGCTGGCAAGGATTTAGAGAGAGAGGGAGAGAGAGAGAGAGAGAGAGAGAGGCAATGGAGTGGGGGAGTGGAGAAAAATAAAGAGGGAAAGACAGTCCTAAAAGAGGTGTGTTATGACGGGAGACGACGAGATGTGGTCCCCTTTTATTATCTCAATTACTCAATACCTGCATGCATATTTGATGTCCACTTTTATTATGATCTCATTACATGTAGTTATTATTTCCTGAAGAGGACGAGAGAGGACGTAACTAGGCTTTGGTTGCCCTGCGCAGCTGCCCAGGGAAACAATAAGTTAAATGTGTTCATTCAAAGCCACTAGCTTCACCATTGCTTTGTTGGTTAAAGGATCTTCGTACCTAGGCTAAGGTCGTGTGTTAGACAAGACGATTAATATTTATACACTTGAGATGTTAAGTAGCATCCAGGGGCAGAAACATGGGATCATATTATTGGGTTTGTTGTGATAGCCTTCCCAGCAAAATAGTATATGAAAGAGTTTGGCTACCTGCTGTCTGCAAGAAAAATGTCAGGATGTGCATGACATGATCTTGATTCATGAAACATCACGCACGCAACAGAAAGAGGAGTGCAATGCACACAAACGTATCATCGGATTCTGATTCTGATTCTGACCCATTAATATTTGCTCTTGTTTTCTTGAGATCTTTTCTTGAGATCTGTTCTTGCAAACCCATTAATATGATCCACCAAAAATAAGTTTGGAGCAACCCGCTGAGAAAAAGCACCATCTGAACTGAATATATGAATCTCTTACAAAACAAAAGATTTCTTGCAGACAGCAGGTAGCCAGACGTTCTCTCAGCTGTGTTCTTAATAGGGCCGCAGGGACCTAATAATTGCTAGGTTAATTTGCCAGCTTTCATGGGGAGGGGGTGTGATAGAAAGCGGTATGGGCCTAGCGATCCTTGAGAGAGACATAGAGAGAGAGGGAGGGTGGCTTTTTGAGATGAGGTTCTGGTGTTTCTCTGTGAGTTTTTCCTTCTCTCTCGGATTTTTTCCCCTGGCGAGAAGAGGACAGGGTCACAAGGCAGTGCTACATACATAGTAGCCTAAAGATCTTATAGCGGCTCCTTCTGCCCCTTCTGCCGCTGCTGGCAAGGATTTAGAGAGAGAGAGAGAGAGAGAGAGAGAGAGAGAGAGAGGCAATGGAGTAGGGGAGTGGAGAAAAGTAAAGAGGGAAAGACAGTCCTAAAAGAGGTGCTTTGGCGGGAGGACGAGATGTGGTCCCCTTTTTTATCTCAATTACTCAATACATGCATGCATATTTGATGTCCACTTTTATTATGATCTCAATACATGTAGTTATTATTTCCTGAAGACTGGCAATGAATAGCAGAGACCTCATAAATCTTGGCTAAATCAAATCTTGAACCAAACTGCTTGCTCAACTCTCCTCCCGGATCAAAATTGAATTGTTTTTCTGTAAACCTAGTAGCCTAAAGATCTGATAGCGATATATTGCTTCACACAAATATGAAACTTTACACTGAATAAGAAGGATCACAATGCTTTTCCTATGAACTGGCTGGAAAATATAAGATGCAAATGTAAGTTTACCTGTTCATAAATTCAAGGTGATTTTCAACAACATAAATGACAATTATCAAAAGTGGGAGTCAGACAAGACGATTAATATTTATACACTTGAGATGTTAAGTAGCATCCACCTAGATATACGTGCGGATGTATGGTTTATCCATTTCACGATGTATGGTTTATCCATTTCGCCAAAGAGGATCAAACAGTTACGAGCCATAACATAAGAAACCCAACAATTTCTATGTCAAAAGAAAATTATCCATTCTAAACCATACTCATCAAAATCTTGGATGTTTTTTTGGGCTGAGAGGGTTGTCCACTGGTGATGACAGTAAACTCGAGGACAGTCCCACTCAATTGTATAATAGGTGAGATGGGTACCCAAATGAAATTGACGTGTACCTTTAACAAATATCCAAATAAAACCCTCAAAAAATTTGTGTTCAACACAACCTTCAAGACTCGGTTCAAATTACCCCCGCAGCAACCACAATACTAAGTTTCGACTAAAAAGGGCTTGTTTAGCAGGCGACCAATAAGCAAGTGTCCTTAAAAAGACATTTTGTACCTTAAAGAAATATCCCAAAACCCCCTCAAAAAATTTGTGTTCAATACAAACTTTAAGACTCGGTTCAAATTGCCCTCGCAGCAACCACAATACTACCAAGTTCCGACTAAAAAAGGTTTGTTTAGCCGGAGGCCAATAACCAAGTGTCCTTAAAAAGTCACTTTGTACCTTAAACAAATATCCCAAAACCCCCTCAAAAAATTGAGTGTTGTTAGATGCACCACAAATTTTTATGGTTTTACTGTACTTTTATTTACAAATTTGCCATTATGAATGCTCTTATGGTTGCACCGTAAACTCTTATGAGTGATGTTAGTTTTTCACCATCAACCTCTTCCTTGTCGCCAATCTCAACCGCTTCTCTTCCGAATCAGATAGCTTCGAATGCTTTTTTCTTCATTTTTTTTCTTCATTTTTCTTAGGATGAGACGGGGGTTTACAAGAATCTTATCCAAAAACTGCACACAGAGCAGGGCTTAACCTCACTGTGTACATTACAATGAGGTCAGGACCCAGGCATAAGCCCATCTTCACTAGTTCTGTAGAGCTTGCCGGTATGAGCTTCGGTGGTGAACCAGCCGAAACGAAGAAGCAAGCCGAGAATTATGTTGCAATGGTAGCTTGGTCTGCTCTTAAAAAAGTAGGAACGACATTCAATTCTTCTTATTGACATTCAATTCTTCTTATTCAATAGAACTATTAGACTAGTTTTGTGCACTAATTGTGCTTTGTTTCACTCGTTCGGTACTGTTTCAAGTGCCCAATTTGGATGCTTTGCAGCCTAAAGAGGTCGCGGGTGGCGAAGAGCATGAACAAGCGGTTGTCGCAAGTGTCCTTTTTAATTTCAAGCCCGAGGAAGAGAACATGCCAACAAGGCAAATTAATGGATTAACCACAGAGGAGAACAGTAGCTTCTCCCCATAATCCTTTGTGCTTTTGGGATAAATGGAGACTTAATTAATGATCCTCTCTCGGATGGCTCTTCCATATACCCTTCGCAACAGCTGAAGAAACTGAGAGGATTCTCAGCTCCGTCTCCTCCCAGTGGCCCCAAAATTGTATCACCACTGGCTTTAGTGACGCAATCACCTAATGTGCATGCGTCTCCATCTTAATTTGAAAGCAGCAGCAGCATCAAATATCTGACTCTCTTTCCATCAACTAGACCAATGTCATCTCCATTAGTGGGGAGTTGGAAGAAAGACGATGTTGTGATGAATGAAATATATTTCGTGGAAAAGGAAAAAAGCTGATCGGCCGAGAACTCGTTCGGGCTGCCGAAACAAACGCACACCATCGACCCCTCCTCCATCGAATCTAGCCTCGTCATCAGCCCTCCGAGATCGGGGCTGAGCTTTCGCCCTCTGTCTACCTTCTATTCATCATGTGTATTCGACAACGAGACTGGGCCCACGTAGTACGCCTGCCTGCTGTCGTTACGGTAGAGATAGGTGTAGTTCGGCTCAAGCTCAAAGAAGAGGTTGACCACGACGTCGTAGCTCTTGTCCACCAACGCCCTCCTCCCCGACGTCATGTATACCACCCCTATCGAGCTCCAGTCGCTCGACCGAACTGTCGAGAAGAAGATGGCTGCCAGATAGGGGGATCCGCAAAGAGTTCAGGAGCTGGGCCTGGTGGTCACCCACAGTCGCTTGACCGGACCTATAAGAAGAAGATGGCAGCTTCCTCCTCTACCAACGTTAGGGCAAATTAGTCAGTCCGCGTCTCTTTTTTTAGTTTCCTGTTCTCTGCTTACAGTGAATTCAACGACACTGCAAATCATAAATGGTTGGTGCAATTAACAACACTCCAAAAAATTCTAGTTCAATACAACCTTCAAGACTCGGTTCAAATTGTCCCCGCAGCAACCACAATGCTACCAAGTTCTGATTAAAAAGGGGTTGTTTTGCAAAAAGAATAGGGACAAACCATATGGGACAAACCATATGGGACCAATAAACAAGTGACATTGAAAAAGCCACTTCTACAAAAAGAATCAATCATAAAAATGTAGAGAGATTACCGGGCCATAAAATAGGGACAAACCATATGGGAACATATCTGTTACGACCTAATGGCCGGCCCAAAAAGGGAAGGCCCAAATAGCTGAAGCCCAATCACATAGCTCGTCGGCCAGCCGGAACAAGAGCGAGCCCAAATGAGAAGCTCGCCCCACTAGCAAGAAGCTCACTCGACCGGGCGGGAAGCCCCCCCACTAGTCCTGCGGGGAACTCGCCAGCCAATCGTAAAGATCGTCCAGCGACGTTGAAGTTCGCTCTGTCGACCGAAGCATGATGGTCGACCGGAGGATGCTTGGGACACTGAGCCCGGACGCCAAGCTTGACTCTCTCCAAGGGCGACCCTCGGTGACCTGGCAGCCTATAAATATCTCTGACCGAATGAAGAAGGACCACCTACGTCTCCAATTAATGCCCAAGGTTAAAGACGAGAACTGATGGCTGCCCGTCGCGTCCCAATTAATGCTCGATTAAGGCGGTGTGAAAATATATCTGATACTTTCATAGGCCCATCGCATCCTCATTAATACTCCAGCTAAGCACCAGCTGGACTCCAGCTAAGCAGAAGCTCCAGCTGATTGGACAACGATCAACCGACTCTGCCCACTATAAATACCCCCATCCAGCCATCAATGTGGGGGTTAGTTAGTAGAAATCTAAAACTCTCATTTATACACAAGGTCGGATATCGTCCATATATCTATGCCTTCCACGCAAGCTCGTCACGCTAGGTCACACTACAATAAGATCGGCCAGTGTATCCCGCCTCCTTCTAACAAGTTGCCAACTGACTTTACCATCGGAGAGGCCACGAGTTGATAGCCAACCCAGCCTTTCCGACGAGCTGCTCATTGTGCAGGAAACTCGGTCATTCTCCCAAGCGGTCGACGACCTTTGAGTGATCTTGAATCCGGCGTCTTTGCCTCTACTAAAACCCAATTAACCTGTAATTATCATACATTTGATTCCGAATATATAAATCTCATTGTTAGACGGATTTGGTCCACAACAATTGACACCGTCTGTAGGAAAGAAGGGTTACACCCATGTCAGGCTCCACGCGTAGTCACTGTAATTCGCGTCATGGCAAGTCGTCCGACGTCACCAAACCGCCACCTCCAAGAAAGCCGGGACGACTCGAGGCATTAATCAATGACACTCTGTAATGACCCCTATTTGTCAATACATTTAATTACATATTTAACGTATTTTCATTTTTTAAAAGTATTTTATAATGGTTAGTCAGGATTTTTATATCCAAAAATGATTTCAAACTTCCTTATGAAAAATATTTTGAGGCATTAAACTAGTTATAGTATATTTCAGTAAGTTCGGGTTTCATCAAATACCTCTAAACAATTTTGATAAAAATTCATTTTCAATTATTACTGTTTTGGCTTAATGAATTAATTTTCGATACAAACATCATCAAAACGTTTTCAAACTTCTATAGTATCATCCTATGATCATTTAGGGCTCCCCATATTAATTTCGTAATTTTCTGAAGTCAAATCAATAGAGAACCTGCAAACCCGCTTCCTAAATGTTGTAGCCTAAACCTAGTATCTCCATAGCTCAAACCCCAAAATGGATCTTGTATTCGCGATCCTTGCGATGATACAATCCCGTGGCTATATTTTCGTAATTTTTCGGACACGTTTGGTCCCAGGGGCAAAATCGTAATTTCGTATTATTAATTATTTTTACTAATTTGTTTTTACTGATTACTTTTACTTAATTACCCTAAACTAATCACCCAACTAATTACCTTCACCTAACTCAACAACCACAACCCAGGAGATACATGTGATGCATGTATCTCACTTAGTCAAAACTCTTCCCCAATTCATTAACTACCCCACATAAACGTGTTTTAATATATAAGGTTATTATATTATCTTGTTAATCCTATTTAATTCCCTCATCTTCATCCAAGCCCCGAACGCAACCCAGGCAAACCCCCTACTTCCCGTAAGCTCACGCAACACCCCCTCCCGTTCAAAACCTCTCTCTACCCCCCTTGTATAAACCCAGGCTAACCCTCTTCTTTTCGTTTCTCTCCCCAGCCCACATTCAAACAAACCCATCTTCACCTTCAAAAACCCCAAGCCCAGCCCAAAACACACCCACACATCCCGTTCCCCGACCGCATCCACCCTGTTGTCGATGTCGAAGGGCAGCCCCCCATGTGCACGTAAAAGAAAACGAAGGGGGTAAAATTTTAATACGTTGTTTTTAATACAAATACGTATATGTATTGGTATATTAAGATAATACAGGATATTATAAAATATTATGTAAGGGTAATTGGTTTAAATCATAACTAATTGCACAAGCCTCAGAAAATTACGAGACCAGCTTCAGAAAATCAGAAATGATGTTTTGGATCCAATGGAGGTAGTTTCATCTCAATCAGACGAGTAGTTTTTCCAGAATAAATTTTAAGCCTAAAACTTAAATACATAGTTTTCTTTTAAAAATCCATAACTTGTTATTTTCATGTAAACTGATGTGTGGAAAAATTATATGTGGTAGACTCCTCGAGACGGTCATTTTGGCAGCTCACTTGCAACTTTTTGATTATTATTGCAACCAGAAGAAATTGTTGAATAAACACGATACCTAATTAAAATTAGTTTTTAAATTGATTTTAAGATTTTAAAAAAATTATAAAAATTACCAGAAGCTTCTGAAAAATATTTCCTCCCTCAGTAAAATTACTTTCCTCATATCTAGCCTATATAAAAATTTAGAACGCTTTTTGACACCGTTTCAATCAGTTATAAAAATCAAAATGATCAAATTAATTAGATAGAAAATAGCGCATTCTTTAACCGAAAGTTCTTGTGTTTGCATGTACCAATTCTCGTGCACTAGCATCTTTAGAAGCTCTAGCTCCAACCTCTCTTACTACAACGATCTCGATAGTGTGAGTCACAATGACTTCTAACTTTAGAAATTTAGATAGTGTACGTAATGGAAATACTTCATGCTTGAAGCATGGATCTGTATCATAGTTGTTGGACTTCAAAACATTACTCAGGACTGACATTCTCTGTTCAGGCTTCTGCCTTGACTTTTCAACAACCAAAGCTCTTTGGAGTGTTGTTAATGCATTTGAATACCTTTACCTTTGGAACAATGGATTGACATACCGTATTGCAATATAATGATTGAATGACATACCGTGTTGACATCATATTGCTAGAACGTCTTATCGAAAGTGAATGCTTAAAAGTAGTTGGCACCGCACTGGGTTTTTGGGGTAACTTATATTAGAGAAAGTGTGGGAGCGACTGCGAGCCACTACACATTGCACAGTACCTACCGACCGTCTAAATGAAATGTACCGCCTAAAGTGATTTGAGATCCGCCCGGTGAGCGCCCCCGTGGTAGGAGATGGGCTCAATGGTTGCACACTGTACTTTTCTATATAAGTCACGTAATTTCTAGTTTTACTATTGCATGCATGTCCTTTTTAACTACATCTGCCTGGTTATCCTACTATTGTCATCACATTGCCTGCTGGTTAAAATATTGTTGTTACTATGTGCCATGCCATAATTGCTGTTCTTGCACGTTACTTTTGCACTTACACAGTCACCTTTACTTTATGCATCACATGCACTTTACTTACCACACCTGAGCAGCCACCAGTACTTTACTTATCGCTCTTACATGCATGTTTGTTCTTAACTTACTTTTTTCACCTGCATGACAATCTTTTGTTTACTATAGCATGTTTTATACTTGTGCACTGCTTCTTTTCTATTGGTAGAATTGTTGTGACTTACCTACGGTTCCATCTTCATGGCACCGCAGACAACGTACCTATAGAGGTAGATGCTCTTGAGTAGACAGCACCAGAGTTCGACCCTGAGACAGCAGCTTTCAGATTATTTTCACTTATGTACTTTCTTTCTTTCATGTATCTTTGTTGGAACATTTTGTACAGTATGGATTGTAATAATTGGACACTATTTGAGTATTTTTGTACATCTCTGCATCGTGGCTATTTTGTTTTCACTGGTGATCTGCAGACCTACAAATAAATCAAATAAGTAATGGCCTCCCTGAAAGCGGGTCGTTACACACTCTGAGGCTGCCTTGGCCGAGGAGCCTCGTTCTCCCCGGAGGACTCCCATGCTGGATCTGCCCCTTGAGGGGTCTGCGGCTGTTATACAGGCCGCGACTTGCAACGTCCAGGCAAATTTCATTGTCTTCACTAAGCTGATGGAAAACTGGGTCGCTGCCAGACCCATGGTGCCTCCTTCGCTCGAAGACACCCTAGACCCCCGAACGTAAGGCAGGACCTCCTCCCCTAGTTCGAAGAGGAAGCAGACGCTCGACAAAGGCAGCTCGACAAGGAAGATGTTGTTCGATCGCGACAGCTGACCATCGCCACAAGGGAGAGGCTCCAAGAGGGGAGTCGAAGAGTCCCCCATGAGGCGGCCCAGGGAGTACAAAATTACCCTAGGCCGAATCTCGCTGCTGAAAGTCATCGCCATGGGAGGTCACGAAGCCCGAGACAAGAAGAATGCTCGCATCGGAGCAGGAGCCCCTGTCGGTCAGGACGCTATTCTCCTAGGCGTAATGATCGATGACGAAGAAGCCGCGACCGAAGTATGACCCCCAATGAGCAAGAGAGTGACAGCACTGAGCACCAAGGTGGCCCATCCGGTGGCTCCAATCAGCGGTGAGAAGGCCAAGGCAGCTGGAATGTATCTCGATGGTCGCCTATGCCTCCCCCTACCCCGAAGAGGCCATCCCGCTGACTAAGATGGTGATCTCAACCCCGGTGCCTCATAAGTTCAAGCTTCCCTAGTTCGAACTGTATGATGGTTCGGGCGATCCCCTGGAGCACGTGCAGTGGTACCGGGGAGTCATGGAGATTCATGGAGCGGATGACACGCTCCTTTGACGGGATTTCCAGATGACATTGAAGAAGTCGGCTGTGCAGTGGTACAACGGCTTGCCTGATCGATCCGTCAACTCATTCGGTGATCCGTCCGCAAGTTTTGCTAGCAGTTCTTGGTCGACGAATGAGGAAAGCCTCAGACTATCTATTCACGATAGTCCAGAATGAGGGGGAAACTCCCCGAAGGTTCTTAAAGAGCTTCAACGAAGAAAGACTCAGTGTGACGAGCTGCTGAGATGAGCTCGTCATGTCAGCCTTCAAGAAGGGATTGGCCAATCGGAGTCTGCTCAAATCTTTACTCCATGATCTCCCAGTCGACCTCAATGCTCTCTTCTCCCGGGCGAAGAAGTTCATGCTTAGTGAGGAGGCTTTGGGGGATATGAAGGAGGTTGTCGTATCGGCCCAAATACCCCTCATTGAAGCTCGACTGAAGGACCAGCCGAGGCAGGAGGGCAGCCCCCAAGGGCATGACCAAGACCTCCCCTGAGGGCACAATCAAGGAGGCGACTGAGGGCGTGATCGAGGAGGCCCTCAGGAGTGGGACCGCCCTGGCCTGCTAAGGGGGTTCCCCGACCCCAAGAACCCTGCTCTAAAGAACAAGCTTGAGGAGCACCAGAGGCTCCCTATATGAGGCTCAACACCCCCTTGGTGGAAGTGATGATGGTGGGTTTGGCAGTCGGGATTCTCAGAGATGTACCTCCGGAGATGAGGACAAAGCCCGACAGGAGAAATCAACAAAAGTATGGTCGGTACCATCGAGACCATGTGCATGCTACCGACGAGTGCTACTTATTGAAGAGAAACATCGAGCGGATAATTTAGGACGGGCATCTCAGAAGATTCGTCGGCGAGAGAAGGTCGGGGCATGAGGGAGAAGCACCCGCAAGAGTTGTCCAACCGACCCCAGCCCAGACAGCCGATCAAGTTTCCCACCAACTGATCGAGCCAGTTATGTGTGTGAATGTAATATGCAGCAGACCGGCCTTGGGTGGCACCTCAGTATCGACTCGGAAGACCTACGCTTGATAAGTCACGACGATGGACATTGGTGCAGGGGCAAAGAGAAGGAGGGTAGCCCATCTCCACATCTCCTTCTTTGACGACGACCTGGAGGGGGTCGAGATACCACATGAAGATGCCATCATCATCGAGGTTTTCATTGGACTAACCATCATAAGTAGACTCTTGATCGACACCGGGAGCTCGTGCGACATCTTTTTCTTGTCCACGATCGAGAAGATGGGGCTGAAGGATGCAGAGTTGAAGCCATGCTCAGGCCCAATCGTCGGCTTCACCGGCCATTTGGTGACCATTGTTGGAGTGATAACCTTGCCCGTCACCCTGGGGAAGAAACCAAAGGTCGTCACTCGGATGACGTAATTCGTTGTCGTCGACGTTGACTCGGCGTACAACGGAATTATTGGGCAGCCCTACATGACCGCCATGAAGCACTCCCCTCGCTGATGCATCAGATGGTGAAGTTCCAGACTCCGGAGTAGGTTGGACTGGTGCGAGGATCTAGAAGCTCTCCCGAAGCTGCTATGTCGGCTCCACCAAGTACAAAATGTTGAGTATTGGTGTTTCATACCAAATTTGTTCTGATGATGATCACAACATTATGTTGTTGCTAATGACTTCCTTGTTTTAGTCTCATAGTTAACATTTCAAGAATATCATTTTGGGAGACTAAACAATTGGTGCAAGGATGAACATCTAGTGGAGAATGGGCAAATCTTGGACTCAAGGGGTGCCAAAGCTTGGAGATGATGTGGAGCTTCATGGCATCAAGATTGAAGCCATAGACTCTAAGGAAAGCAATGTAATCCATGCAACTTCATTTATTGCTTTCTCTCTTTTTGAGTCTAGGTTTAATGTAATGCCTTGATAGATGGTCTACTCATTCATGCATATGTATTTAACCATCTTAGAGAGCCTTGGGAACATCATAAAATCCAACCCAATAGGCTTATCTTGCCCAAAGACTCAATTGGAGTCTCTGACTCTCCTACAGTCGCCTACTGAAGGTTTTACAGTCGACTGTGTGATTCCAGTGCATGTCGAGCCTTCTACAGTCGACTGGGGTGCACTGCTCAAGTCATCATTTGATTGACTCATACTTGAGCTTTTCGCATCAGTCGACTGATGACGTATTTACAGTCGCCTGTATATTTACAGTCGCCTGTGAAATGGTCAACAGTCGTCTGAAAGGCGTAAGTGCAAATTTTGCATCTCTCTGTTTTTCTCCATCTCATGCAGCAGTCGACTAATGAAGGATTTACAGTCTCATGTCTATTTTACAGTCGACTGTATTCTTGTCATCAATCGCCTGTATGCATATTGGAAGAAAGAGTGCAACTCTCTGTTTTATTCCATCCCCTGCAGCAGTCGCCTGCTGAAGGTTTTACAGGCGCCTGTCCTGTTTACAGTCGACTGTATCGACTTCATCAGTCGACTGTCTTGGCTCAGATTATAGCCGTTGGATATTTTCTAGCCGTTGGATAGTCGAGTGTTATTTGTTCTTCAGTCGACTTTCAGTGACATTTCAGCCCAGAAACTAGCCGTTACAGCTTTTTGTTTTTGGCTATTTCCTTGGGTTTTGAGAGTTGATATAGGGTTCCTATATATATGAGAGGGCTGAGTTCATTGGAACTTCTTGATGCTATTGAAAATCTTTAGAGATTAAATAAGTGACTCTCAAACTCTCTCATTTCCCTCTTAGAGCTCATTCTCTCCTTCATGCATTGAAGTCTAGCTCAAGGGAAATCTTCCAAGCCTTGATAGTAAAAAACGCGAATTTTTATATTTTTTACGTTTAAAACCCGTCTAAAATGGTTTCCGTATTAAATGGCCGTCCATTTGAATTATTCAGAAAAATACGCGCTTTTTTAGGGGTCGACGAACAAAATGCGTTTTATTCCCGCTATGCGCATTTTATGTGTTTTAAACGCATTTTAGGAGAACTTTTAAATCATTTTGAACTATGATTTCATGATTATACTTTGGTTTAGGGCATGCTACATGGAATATAATAGTATGATCATGTCATTTTGGTTAAAACTATGAATACAATTTATTTAAATCATGAATATAAAACTTATGTTACTCTTATTTTATATTGATATTGTTGATTTTTAAGTTCATTTGGATGAATGATATCTTGACAGTATTCGTATTTTTAGTCGCATTTTTTATCTGGATTAACGAATTAAACACGATTTAACCCGTTTACGTTTTAGTCCCGTATTGCGCATATTTGACCGAATTTTTGACCGAACGTCTTTTGAAATTGATCAAATTAAACACGTTTTATTCGCGTTCCGAATATTTTCCGTATTACGTATTGCTAACAAGGCTTCCAAGTGCAATTCTAGCAAATCTCACCACTTGGAGATCCTCTTCTATACCTTGCATTCATTTATGAGTAAGTTCATCTCAAGGCATAGGTAAGAGTATTTGTTTTATTTTGTTATTTCATTGAAACCCTAACTTTCTGTGTGAGAGCTAGTTACTCTCTGTGTGAGAGTATAACCGTCTGTGTGAGGGTTGGTTGAGATCTCTCTGTATGAGAGTTTAAGTCTTTCTGTGTGAAAGCAAGGATATCTCTTTGTGGGAATCCTAAATCCTCTGTGTGACGTCTCTCTGTGTGAGAGTGCGGATTTCTTTGTGTAAGAATCCAAATCCTCTGTGTGAGGTATCTCTGTGTGAGATTGTATTCACTTCTCTGTGCGAGAATTATAGTGGATATTGGTGTGGCTGGACGTACCCAAGTTTGGAGAACCAGGGTAATTCTTGTGTTTGCGTATGGATTGATTGTGTTGATTAATTCCTCTTGCACTTATTATTCCGCATTTGCAAGTTTAATTTTAATTGCATAATTTATTGCCATTACTCTATTCCCCCTCTAGAGTGTTTGTTATTAGTACTGTAAGGTAGACTGTCCTTACACAAAGGGATCGAGCAAGCCCTGCCGATCGATATCTGTGACGACCTGGAGGATTTTGTTGATCGACGGCTGATCACTCCTTATTTTACACTTTTTTCCCGCATGTTTGCATGCCATTTAGATCGCCCAAATCATGTTTTTCACGATATATCGACGATATTGCGATGCTTTTCACGATTTGTTGTTTTTGTCGCATTTCAGGTGATTTGGAGCGATTTGGAGTGATCTCGAGATACGCCTACTCCAGAGTGTCACCGACGACCTCCCCGAGGGGTATTTTGCTGTTGGAGAGGAACGGAAGAAGAAAGAACGTCGCAGGAGCGACGAGGAGGCCAAAACAAGCTGTTTGGGCATTTTTGGTGTCCCACTCGGCCGAGTGAAGGACTCACTCGGCCGACCAGCGAGACACTGCTCGGCCGACCAGATCGGATACGTTTCATGTGTGCACTCGGCCGAGCGACGGAAACCACATCGGCTGAGTGACGAGATACCGTCTGCCCGAGTGGCACCCAGACGACGCATGTTAAAAATTGCCAACTTACTGTTTTTCGTCTGCATGAGCTTCAGAAGACCCACTCGGCCGAGTGGCAAATGACGACCGCCCGAGTACCAAGAAGCCATCGGCCGAGTGACGACAACTCACTCGACCGAGCGACTCCCGAAGTGAAGACCCCCGAAGACCCAGACTTACTGGAAATTTACAGGGTTTCTCACTCGGCTGAGCGACTTTTGTCACTCGGCCGAGTGCGACGCGCTGCCTGTAGCGAAAATTGCGGATTTCAGGCTGCGCAGGGGCATTTTGGTCACAGTTTTTTGGACGATTTTGGGGGGTATTTAACCCCTGTTTTTACCCTAGTTTTGAGAGCTTTTCTCTTAGATTTTTGCAGCTTTTAGATTAACTTTTAGCTTTATTCTTGTGATTGGAGAGGAGACAAAAGTTGATTTTTGTTGAATTATTTGAAGAACTCCATTGGTTTGTGTCTCTCTCCTCTAAAAATACTATTTTTATTGCTTATCTCAATATTGTGATGAATTCTCTTGCTAATTTCATTGATTATTTTTGTGTTTGTGCTATGAATTGTGAGTAGTCTCCACGTCTTGGGGCGTGGGGATGAACCCTACGAGCCCAATTTCAGATTTGTGATGAATTGGTAGGAATTTTGCTAGAATTGCTATTATGGATTAGATTGGGATCAATTTACTACGGATGGCTAGGTATTCATATCGATTGGAATTTGCAAGAGATTGGATCCCAATTCGATAGGAAACCCTAGAAATCCGAATTGGGTTGGAATCGAATTTCCGTAGTATCGGTTTGCAAGAGATTGGACCGATACTAGGGTTTCCGGTTGCAATTCCGTGCCGATACCCGTTTGCAAGAGATTGGACGGGTAGGAACTATCCCAACCTAGGTCGTGGTCCGAGTTTGCACGAGAGTGGGATCGGGGCGCGATTGAACGATGATGTTGATCCTAATGCTAGCTTGCCTAGGCTAGGGTTTGCAAGAGATTGGACCCGAACCTAGGATAGCTATAGACCGGCAACAGCGCGAGAGCGTGAGCTAGGTTTCACATTCAGTTGCAACTAGTTCATCCAAATTTTATTCTAGCAATTTTGATACCAATGAACCACATTGACGAGATACGGTGAGTAGCGGGGATTCCCCATTCCCTAGACGTTCTTTATTTGATTTGATATCTTCGTACTTTGTCTGACGATTGTGACAGGATCGCCAAAGGCAAATTTCTCTCTTTTCTATTCTTAAATAGCCAGGTTGATTTGAACAAGCACGGTCATTCGTCCTCCCTGTGTTCGATAACCCGCTCGCCGCTATACCGTGCGCTTGCGGTAAAACTACAACCGTTCTTCGGGTTACATTCCGGAGCGATCAAGTTTTTGGCGCCGTTGCCGGGGAGGCGATTGCGTTTGATCTTACCACCCTAGCTATTTCTTTTTTTATTATTATTTTATTTCTTTATTTTTACCTAACCCTTCCATTGCGCTAATCACTTCTTTGAAACTTTGTTCTCCTGTGCATGTACACGAGATCCACTGCGGACCCTGAAGGTATATTATTTGATCCCGAGATTGAACGTACGGTGCGGAGAATCAGAGCGGAAAGGAGACAAGAACCGGAAGGGAGGTTTATGACCAACCCAGAAACTGCGGACCAATTAGCGGCAAGAATGGCGAGGATAATTTCTATTCGCGATAGGCTCCGGCCTAAGACCTCTTCTACGACCTCATCCATTGCCATGCCGGAGTTGGCGGCTGACAAGAACTTTGAGCTGAAGACTGGACTAGTGGTTCTGATGCAGCAGGATCCATTTCATGGGAATGCCCATGAAAATCCCCACTACCACATTCAGTTATTCTTGTCAAAGTGCGCCACATTTCAGATGACGGGGGTCTCCATCGATGCCATCAGACTGCGTCTCTTCCCCTTCATGCTAAAAGACAAGGCACTCTACTGGTTGAGGACGCAAGCTGATGGAGTCTTTACCACTTGGGACGAGTTGGCGAGTGCATTCATTGACAAGTTCTATCCGCCCTCCAAGACGGTGAAGATTCGGAGCGCTCTTATGTCCTTCAAGCAAGGACCCCAAGAGACGCTCTATGAGGCTTGGGAGCATTTTAAAGATCTACAGCATCAATGCCCGCATCATAGTATTGAAGATTGGGAGCTAGTTCATAGCTTCTACAATGGTCTTCAACCGGGGACCAAACAAATTATTGATGCCGCGGCGAATGGTGCTATCTTATCAAAGACTCCCGAAGAAGCTACGGCCCTAATTGAGGAGATGGCCTCAAACAATCAACAATGGGGCGATGAGCGAGGACACTCTACGTCCTCCTTGAAGCCAACTAGTATCTATGAGGCGAAGGCCGTAGCGGAGCTTACAAGCAAGTTTGATTCTCTCCACAAGGTAGTGGAGAGACTGGAGAAGTTTATCACGGAGCCCCAAGGAACCCCTTCCACCTCCGCACCAACAAACCAAATGTGTGATTGGCAAGACCAATCTCAAGCCATGTACTTGGGAGGAGAGCAAGGAGAAGGATCCTTGGAGCAAGTACAATATGTCGCGGGGAACCAAGGATATTGGGCCAATCCGGCCACAAGAAATCATCCCGGTTTCTCTTACGCCAACAATGAAGGAGCTTTGAACCCGCCACAACAACCACCTCAACAAGCTCGACCACCACCACCACCCCAACAACAACACTATCCGCCGAGGGGGCCTCCACAACAAAATTTTCAACCGAAGCAACAAGTTCCACCTTATAGGCCGCCCGGATACAATCAAGGGTGGAGAAATCAAAATCAAAACCCTCCACAAGCTCGACAACAATCCGACTTCGAAGCTAGAGTGGAGGCGTTTATGGTCGAGCAAAAGAAGGTTAATGCTTCCTTGAAGGCGGGGCAAGACTCCCTTACAACCGTTGTGGCTCAAATATCGGAGCAATTGGCGTTGCTCAATCGGAATACTCAACAATTGCCGGCGCAACCCGAGCAAAACCCACGGGGCAACACCGGCCACATCAATGCCGTGGTTGCCGTTACTACTAGAGGCGGGAAGGATACCACCCCCGCCATGATTCCTACTGAGGAGCCCGTGGAGGAAAGTTTAGAGCCGATAGAGCCGGTAGTTGAAGTTGAGAAGGAGAAAGAGCCGTAAGAAAAGGAGAAATCTAGAGCGGAGCAATTGATTGAGGAGAGGCGCTTCATGCCACCGGCCCTATTCCCCCAAAGGCTTGCTAGAGCGAAAATGGAGAAAAGGCTAGCAAAGTTTCTCGAGTATCTGAGAGGAGTTAGCCTCAACATTCCTTTCCTCGACGCCATCGTGGAAATCCCCACATATGCTAAATTTCTAAAGGATTTGATTTCAGGGGGGAAGAGGAAGGAAAAGATCATGCTAGCCGAGGAGGGCTCTTGGTTCACCAAGAGAGAGAAAGAGCCGACCAAATTCAAAGATCCGGGGAGTTTTCGAATTCCTTGCACCTTGGGCGGTGTCCCTCTACAAAAGGCGTTGGTGGATTTAGGGGCTAGTGTTAGCCTCGTGCCTCTCTCCATGTTCCTAAGGCTAAACACCGGGACGAAGTTGAAACCTACCGACATGCGGATACAATTAGCCGATGGACGGATAACAAGGCCGGTAGGGATCGCCGAAGACATCCCGCTACAAGTCCCGGGGGGGGGCATATGCTTGCCATGTGACTTCGTGATCATGGACGTTAAGGAGGACGGAGATACGTCATTGATACTTGGACGCCCGTTCCTCGCCACCGCCGGTGTCATTGTCAACGTGCGAGAAGGTACCCTAACTTTTAACGTCGGCAAAATCGAGGTGGAGCTTCACATTCCTAAGGCTATGAAACACATGCCTTACCACGAGGAGCTTGACTACATGGACCTCCTTGACGAGGTAATTGAAGAGGCGATCCCTCACTCCATTGGCGCTCTATTCGATGAGGATTTCGAGGAAGGCCCGGATTTAGGCCAAGATGAGAAGATAAATGATTCCCCCGACCTCTCCGCTGAAAATGACGAAGGCGATGCTGATGTCGCAAGGATTCGAGAGCTCTGCAAGCTCTCGAAATTAAAGTCTCCGAAGAAAGCTCCGCCGATACGGAAATCGGCGTCACCGGTGAAGCCGTTGACCAGAGCAAACGCTAGCTTGGGGGAGCCTCCCCCCCACACTATTCAAGACGGGAGACCACCGAGGGAGAACACGCCGCCGCAACTTCCGAATCCAAGCGTTCTCCCCGGAAAGTTTGATGGGTGCATCTCATATGCACCAAACATCCCGCATTAATTGAAAATCATAGGGGGTCGAGCTCACGACCTTAAACGAGCGCTTGTCGGGAGGCAACCCGACGGTTATTGCTTTATTTTTACTTTTCTTTTATTTTTGTTTTAGAAATTTTTAGTGTTTTGAGTCGTTCGCCCCAAAAATCTTGTGATAACGGGTCCTATTTTTCCTGACAGGAGAGGAGAATGAGGTACCCATCATTAGGAGGATGCACAAGGTGACGAGGAGCGCCCCAGGAAGGCGCTCGATGCTTAGGAGGAAGATGAAATCGACTGGATGAAGAAAGACGGAGTTTAGAGCCCAAACGAAGACAAACAGCAGAACACAAGGCTCACTCGGCCGAGTATACTAGTCACTCGGCCGAGTACACAAGATCGTCCGGCCGAGCCGCTCACGAACGAGGGAAGTCTGATGTACCCAACTCTCTGTTTATTTTCCTGATTTCAGTATAACTGCTACTCGACCGAGTATATATATTCACTCGGCCGAGTAAAACTGATACGCTCCTAGGGCGAGTCTTGCCGAGTAGCTTGAGCCACACGACCGAATGGACTTACTCCACTCGGCCGAGGGTGGCAAGGCCACTCGGCCGAGTCATTAGCGGGGGGGGAATTTTCCATTGATCTCCCTCGGCCGAGTGACCCAGTCACTCGGCCGAGTCGTAACTTTTTCCTATAAATGGGGGCGGGGTCGGGCGCATTTTTCGAAATGAAACAAATCGCAGCGCCCCGACCCCTCAGCTCCCTCGCCCGAACCCTTCGCCCACTCGCCCGACCGTCGACCCCGCGCCGCCGCTCGGCCACCCACCGCCGGCCGAGCCGCCGCCGCTCCTCGCCCGAGTCGCCGCCGGCGGCCACTGCTCCGGCCGACTCCGGTAACCCTATTTTCAGCCTGTTTTCTCCTCTTTTGTGTGTTTTTCGAGGATCCATGTGCTTAACGAACCCCAAACCCAAATTAATTTCTATTTCTATCTATTATACCCCTAATGCCCTATACGTTTTGAATATTACTCGCTGATATCTCCATTTCATGTGCAGATCATTTTTGGGAGCTTAGGGGAGCCCAGGGGAGCTTCTAAGGACTGATTTGGGCTGCGTGGAGGCATCGTCTTCGCACGCTTCCATTGCTTTGCACTCGCGGCGTGTCGTGGTACATTCTTTCCTTTATTTTACGCACGCCGCACTTTTCACGCTTTTTGGTGCGTGCTCAGGGCCCATATGCCGCCCCGGACACGGCCAAGGTCGAGGAGAGCTTCTGCCAAGCGGAATCGGTCGGATGATGCCGGCCCCTCCCACGATGTGGAGGACTCTCCTCCGCCTTCTCCCACACACCCCATCCACCCAACACAGCCTGCAGGCCCCGCACACCCCGCACAGCCTGTAGAGCCCGCACAGCCACTCCCTGCCGCTCCACAGCCACCACCTCCGGCTCCACTTATCGGGCCACTGGGGATCACGTTCCGGAACGACGCACACCGCATCGCTTTCGAGCGTATCTCCCAGCGCTCGATCGTACCCTCCAGGTTCGCACACCTTGCTAACCTAGGACGCCTGGGGGTACTAGAGGGGATGCTCACGTTGTACGACAACGTGGGCTGGCGAGATTTCTTTCAGGTGTCGGTGGATACGTTTACCAGCTCGACACTTGAGGTACTTAGTTCGATCGCCCGGACCGACGAGGGATGCTCGTTTCAGTTCATGGACCGGGAGTGCCAGGTCACTCTCGGTATGATGAGAGCCTTCTTCTCGTGGCCCGATGTCCCCCGGGGCCGACCGAGGTTACGCCCCCACCCATATCCCCCCACCTTCCTTCGACGCCGGCGCCTTCTGGGCCTGGATTACGGGTCTTCACGCTGCCTTTGACCCTAGTAGGGCCAAGGCCTCTGCCATTGTCCATCCCTGCCTCCGTATAGCTCAGCGCCTTATGGCGACGACCTTTTTGGCCAGATATGAGCCGGGTACGATGTCCACGCCAGAGCTCTACATGCTCTACGCGATGACACGACCCAGAGCTCTATCTAGGGATGGCGATGAGCTGGTCCCCACCGTCGTGATTGATGTCGCGGCTTGGTTTTTGGACCGCATCATTGTATCGGTGGGCACTCGCTCACCAATATGCTGCGGTGGCCTGATCACCTTGCTCACCCTTATGACCGGCGAGGACTTCCCTGACGACCTGCGACGAGCACCGGGCCCCACTTCTCTGTCGATTGATGTTATGGCCCGGATGAAGATGCTGCGTCCGCACGGTGAGCGACACTGGGTCTGGCTGCACGGCCCTTACGGTGCCGATTACATGATTCTTCCGAGCCCGGCTCGGACTCAGATTGCACCGGCCCAGGTGGACTGGCTCCCTGCGATGGATGTTCTGATCCCAGCCGCTTACGTGCTCAAGGCCGAGGAGGCCGAGCAGGCCCACGCTGCCCACGATACCCATGCTGTCCCTGCAGCCCCTGTTGCACCTGCTGAGCCTGCTGCCCCTGTTGACCCCGTGGCCCCTCAGCCTACCCCTGATACTTCTGCTGCTCCCCGGCACCTCTGTCCACACTTCTGTCGGTGTTGGGAGTACCCTAGCTGAGCCCACCTCCATTGCCTCCACACCTGCCACCACCACCACTGGCCATCTGTCTACCGAGCCCGTTTCCTATGCCCCACCCGAGAGCCAGCCGACTATAGTTGAGTGCGGAGAGCCCTCTTTTACCACTGCCATAGAGACCGTAGTCTCCGCCTCTGTCTCCACCGCTGCTGTATTTTCCGAGAGTGTCGTGGCGTCTGTCCACACTTCTGTGCCACCGACCTCTCTGGCCACCTCGCTACCACTTTTGTACTCTTCTTTCGCTGCTGCTGCCTCCACTTCTCACCGTCCTGCCCAGCCTCGCACTGAGGCCAGGCCCACACTTGCGAGTGCAGCTCCTTTTGTTCCCTTGCCTGCTGAACCCGTCACCTACGCCACCAGAGTACGCCAGCCCCGACCGGTGCGTCCCTCTGCACCACCTCCCCCTGACACTGTACTTCAGAGCATTCATGCTCTCGAGGGGGCGGTGAGTGGCCTTAGAGGCGACCTTAGGACCCTGACCGCCACCGTCACTACGATGGCTGGCCGCTTTGACCTGCTCCCGCAGATTCACTACTGTCTTACCCAGGTCCTGGAGCGTCTCCCCCGTGTACCCGCACCCACTCAGCAGGTCCCCACCCCCACTCCCACACACACTCAGCCTGCTTCCACTTCCACACCCACCCCCGCTCAGCAGCCACCACCACCACCACCTCCTCCTCCTCCTCAGGACGGAGACGGCTCAGCACCACCTTCTTAGGCACCCTTGATGCCATAGATTCTTTTTGCCGTTGTGCTGCCCGTTTCTGCTGGGTCCTGATGCATTTTGTCCACCCCCACCCCTCCGCCTCAGGACGGAGACGGCTCAGCACCACCTTCTTAGGCACCCTTGATGCCATAGATTCTTTTTGCCGTTGTGCTGCCCGTTTCTGCTGGGTCCTGATGCATTTTGTCCACCCCACCCCTCCCCTCACTGTTTTTGGGTGCACATCTCCTTTATACATCTTTATATATCCTTTTTGGGAGAGAGGGAGAGTTTTTGGTGCCACACCTATATATCTGTTTCACTCCTTTATTTGCATGCATCATGTCCGCATCATATTTTTCATTCCATTATTTTTCTTTTTTTTTCCATCATGCATGCACCCTCACTTACCCCTCACATTCCTTGTCTCTCGGTGTGCCACACTTTGCACATTGAGGACACTGTGCCATTTAGCTTGGGGGAGTGAGTTCTCACGTTCTTTTTCGATTTGCCACCTTTATTTTTAGTTTTTTCACGCCATTTTCCGTTTTTACACTTATTTTCATCATTTTTCTTTTATTTTACCATGCATCACGTTTTTCTTATCTTTCTGTGTGCCGCATTGTAAATAGTTCTATTTTCCCCTTTGTCTTTATTTTCTTTTTCATCTCATGCTAGAGATGACTTTTCTGTGATGATGATTACGTGGAGTTAGCTTACTCTATATGCATGCTATATTTGTCATGTCTTAGATTTTATTTCTGATATCATATGCTATGACTCGCCTTGCATCTAGAGATAGTAACCCACATTTTTTTTCCACATGAAAATGGATGAAATTTTATTGTTAGCTTAGTCTGAATATTCATATGTATGCTATCGCAGAAAACACACCAAGATTCACGCATTGAATGCTTATATCTGGAGTACCGATTTCTTTTCCTATGTCACTTCTATATGCATGATTTGTACATTTCACTTCAGGATGATTGAATGATGTTAGCTATGATAAATCTGGATTAGTTAGCTTTTTTGTGATCGAAACTGAGTAGATTAGATTACCCTGCTGAAGTTGTCGTGCATGTCTTATAGAGTGAACCGAGAGATATATTTATTTCTTTCTCCACAAATATTGAACATCATTTCTCTATTTTAAAATCATTGGTGAATCTCCCCTTAGCGATTCTATTATATGGCATTTCCCCCGCTATTATATTCCTAGCTCCGAATTTCCCAAAACAAAAAAAAGAGAATAAAAAAAAGAATAAAAAAAAATTTCTTGTATGCTCTTACTTCTCTTTGAGTTGGGATCATTGTGTATATATTCTCTATTTGAAAAAAAAAGAGAAAAAGAAAAGAAAAGAGGAAATAACCTCAATAAAAGATCCCACCTCATGTTCTCTCTCTCTTCTCTCTTTTTGTATTTATTTTCATTGCTTTTGGAGCTTTATAAAAAATGGGGATGTAAATATTTTTTATGCCACCACGCTTATAGATAAGCTTGGGGGAGGGAATCCAATGATGTGTGACAGAGTGACTACTTGACTTTGCACGACAACTTAGGCTAAGTAATATTCTATACTCGGTGAGATTATTTTTAGCTTTACGAAGTCCAGAAATCTATGCCTAGCACTCACTTCATGAAATCCACACGTATCTATTCTTTCTATTCTATCGTGTGATACTCTTATACTCCTCATAGAAAGCATTCAATTGAAAAGTGTGTGATCTGCGATTTGTATACCGCTTTAAATGATTCAGACGATGTTAATTCTAAAACTATTCCGTTTTTCATGATTATATCGTTGTTCGTGGCTATTCTATTTCTATTTGCACTATTATACTATGATATCAAAATAAAACTCTTTGACATGTGTTTTTCATTCGGTGCATGCTATATGAGTAAGCGAAACCCACGTCCTGAGAAAATGATCTAGCAGCTTCCCTCTTCGCTTCTTTCTTTCTTCTTTGTTCTTATTTCGTTTTTCGTTCTTCTTCGCTTTTTCATTTTTCGTTTTCGCCGTTTTTGTTTTCCGAATCCACCGGGTTCGCCTTTTACTTATCTTCCTCGAGGACGAGTAAGAGGTAAGCTTGGGGGATTTTGATCACTCCTTATTTTACACTTTTTTCCCGCATGTTTGCATGCCATTTAGATCGCCCAAATCATGTTTTTCACGATATATCGACGATATTGCGATGCTTTTCACGATTTGTTGTTTTTGTCGCATTTCAGGTGATTTGGAGCGATTTGGAGTGATCTCGAGATACGCCTACTCCAGAGTGTCACCGACGACCTCCCCGAGGGGTATTTTGCTGTTGGAGAGTAGCAGAAGAAGAAAGAACATCGCGGGAGCGACGAGGAGGCCAAATCAGGCTGTTTAGGCATTTTTGGTGTCCCACTCGGCCGAGTGAAGGACTCACTCGGCCGACCAGCGAGACACTGCTCGGCCGACCAGATCGGATACGTTTCATGCGTGCACTCGGCCGAGCGACGGAAACCACATCGGCCGAGTGACGAGATACCGTCCGCCCGAGTGGCGCCCAGACGACGCATGTCAAAAATCGCCAACTTGCTGTTTTTCATCTGCATGAGCTTCAGAAGTCCCACTCGGCCGAGTGGAAAATGCCGACCGCCCGAGTACCAAGAAGCCATCGGCCGAGTGACGACAACTCACTCGGCCGAGCGACTCCCGAAGTGAAGACCCCTGAAGACCCAGACTTACTGGAAATTTACAGGGTTTCTCACTCGGCCGAGCGACTTTTGTCACTCGGCCGAGTGCGACGCGCTGCCTGTAGCGAAAATTGCGGATTTCAGGCTGCGCAGGGGCATTTTGGTCACAGGTTTTTGGACGATTTTGGGGGGTATTTAACCCCTGTTTTTACCCTAGTTTTGAGAGCTTTTCTCTTAGATTTTTGCAGCTTTTTAGATTAACTTTTAGCTTTATTCTTGTGATTGGAGAGGAGACAAAAGTTGATTTTTGTTGAATTATTTGAAGAACTCCATTGGTTTGTGTCTCTCTCGTCTAAAAATACTATTTTTATTGCTTATCTCAATATTGTGATGAATTCTCTTGCTAATTTCATTGATTATTTTTGTGTTTGTGCTATGAATTGTGAGTAGTCTCCACGTCTTGGGGCGTGGGGATGAACCCTATGAGCCCAATTTCAGATTTGTGATGAATTGGTAGGAATTTTGCTAGAATTGCTATTAGGGATTAGATTGGGATCAATTTACTACGGATGGATAGGTATTCATATCGATTGGAATTTGCAAGAGATTGGATCCCAATTCGATAGGAAACCCTAGAAATTCGAATTGGGTTGGAATCGAATTTCCGTAGTATCGGTTTGCAAGAGATTGGACCGATACTAGGGTTTCCGGTTGCAATTCCGTGCCGATACCCGTTTGCAAGAGATTGGACGGGTAGGAACTATCCCAACCTAGGTCGTGGTCCGAGTTTGCACGAGAGTGGGCTCGGGGCGCGATTGAAGGATGATGTTGATCCTAATGCTAGCTTGCCTAGGCTAGGGTTTGCAAGAGATTGGACCTGAACCTAGGATAGCTATAGACCGGCAACAGCGCGAGAGTGTGAGCTAGGTTTCACATTCAGTTGCAACTAGTTCATCCAAATTTTATTCTAGCAATTTTGATACCAATGAACCACATTGACGAGATACGGTGAGTAGCGAGGATTCCCCATTCCCTAGACGTTCTTTATTTGATTTGATATCTTCGTACTTTTTCTGACGATTGTGACAGGATCGCCAAAGGCAAATTTCTCTCTTTTCTATTCTTAAATAGCCAGGTTGATTTGAACAAGCACGGTCATTCGTCCTCCCTGTGTTCGATAACCCGCTCGCCGCTATACCGTGCGCTTGCGGTAAAACTACAACCGTTCTTCGGGTTACATTCCGGAGCGATCAACGGCCGACTCCAATGGATGACATGGAAGAGGTGATAGTGGCAGAGGAAGGGGAAAAAATCATGTCTATAAGCACAAAGCTACCTGACAAGCTAAGGGCAGAGCTTGTAGACCTCCTTAGGGCGAATGCAGATATCTTCACATGGTCACCCGCAGATATGCCCGGAGTCAACTAAGCGATGATCATCCACGAGCTACATGTAGATACGGATGCTCGCCCCATCAGGCAGAAGAAGGGGGCATGTGAGGAGAAAAGATGCGGGCTACGGGCAAGGAAGTAGACAGGCTCTGTGAGGCCAGATTTATCCGAGAAGTCCACTACCCAGACTTGCTCACCAATGTGGTAATAATGAAGAAGCCCAGTGGCAAATGGCGTATGTACGTGGACTTCACCGACCTCAAAAAGGCATGCCCGAAGGACAACTTCCCTCTACCAAAGATCGACCATTTAGTGGACAACACTTTCGGGAACGAACTATTGACCTTCATGGACGCCTTTTCTGGCTACAATCAGATTCAAATGTCACCACATGACGAGGAGAAAACATCATTCGTCCCGACCGGGGGATATTCTGCTACCCAAAGATGTCATTCAGACTAAAGAACACCGGGCGACCTATTAACTGATGGTAAACAAGATCTTCCATCCCAAGGTCGGAAGGAATCTCGAAGTGTACAATGATAACATTCTGGTCAAATCAAAGAAGGCCGAGGATCACCTCACCGACCTTGATGAGACCTTCCAAAAGGTGCGACGCTACACCCTACGGCTCGACCTAGCCAAGTGCATATTCGACGTCCAGTCTGGGAAGTTCCTCGGCTTTATGATCACCAAGCAAGGGATTGAGGCAAACCCCGATAAGATATCTGCCCTCATCAACATCAGGGAGCCAATGATGATCAGAGACTTACAAAGGCTGAATGGGCGGATCTCCGCATTGGGGAGATTCCTGTCAAAGTCCATCGAGAGGTCCCTCCCCTTCTTTAAGGTATTGCAGAAGGCACTCAGTATGAAGAAAGGTGCAAGGAAGGAAGTCGAGTGGGATGACTCTTGCATCCAAGCCTTTGGCGAGCTGAAAGCTTATCTGCAAAGCCCATCACTGCTTACAAAGCCGGAGGAAGGAGAGCGGCTCGGCCTATATCTTGTTGTTACCGAGAAGGCCGTCAGCTTGGTCCTAATCAAAGAAGATGGAGGTATCCAGAGGCTGGTCTACTATGCCAGCTGAGTGCTCCGGGAGGCGAAAACATGATACAGCCCTATAGAGAAGTTTGCCAACTGCTTAACCCTGACGGTGAGGAAGCTCCGACCCTACTTCCATGCGCACACTATCTTGGTCTACACAACTCGCCACTCGAAAAGAATCTGAAGAGGCTGGAGAGATCGCGGGCCAGATGCTAAATTGGAGCATCGAACTTAGCAAGTTCGATATTGTCTACAAGCCCAGGGCGGCAATCAAGGGTCAAGCACTAGCGGAATTCGTTGCGGAATGCATGGTCGAAGAGATTACTGGAGATTCATCGGGTGTCCAGTCAGTCGTAGAATAATAGAAGCCCGCCATCAAGGACACCCCCTTAATATCTACTTAGTTCGAAGGTGAGCAATGGATTGCCCGCGTAAATGGATCGGCCACGGGCTCGGGGACCGGAGCCGACATCGTGATAGAGACCCCCGAAGTGAGCTTGCTGGAGTACGCACTCCGCATCAATTTTTCAGCGACCAATAATGTGGCAAAGTACGAGGTCGCCCTCAACGAGCTGAAACTCTGTGTAACGCTTCAAGCGACGAATGTGCTGCTGATTAGCGACTCGAGGCTCGTCGTCAAGGCAGCTTCAAAGCTAGAGAGGACCTGAGGAAGTGTTATCTAAAGTGCGCCTGGGCCAAGATCCTAAAGTTCAAAAGAGTGAATTCCATCATCTACCATGATCGAACAATCTCCGGGCCGACGCACTCTCAAAATTGGCGTCTTCTTCTCCAACAGAGATTGGGAAGGTCATCTACGTCGAAAACCTACTGACCCTAAGTATTGAAGAAGGTGATTTAATGTGCATCAGCCATGAGCCAACGTGGATGAGCCCTATCATAGCCTACTTAGAGACAGGGGCCTTGCCTGAAGACCGGATAGAAGAACGAAAGATCGAGAGGCAGGCCTTGACGTTCGTGATCTTCGACGACGTGATTTATCGGAAGCATCACACGAGGTACGATGTTTTGCCTTATTTGAAGTGCCTCGGGCCCACCAGAGCTGAGCAGGTCTTTCGCGAGATACATGAAGGTCTCTACGGGAATCATTACGGCGGTCGCACCATAGCACACAAGGCGATCCGTCAGGGCTATTACTGGTCGACCATGGTGGACGACGTGACCAAGCATGTCAAGCGTTGCGAGAAGTGCCAAAGATTCTACAAGCATACCACTGCCCCGTCGACCGACCTGATTCCAATCCTCAGCCTCCCGTTCGCCAAATGGGGCCTCCACATCCTCGGACCATTCCCAACTGCGTCAGGAGGAAGGAAGTATTGTTAGTGGTTTTGTCCTAGGCCAAATATTTGGATCTTTATGTTATGTCATTTTCATTTATAAAATGTTTCTTATTGTTATTATTATATTGCTTGCATGTTTCTTTATGATAATGTTTGAATAGCTGTTTTATGTTATTCTAAGCATCCCTAGTCATTCATCGTTATGGTTTAATAATGAATTAAGAATACTATGAGTTTGGTTGATAATTATGAGATAATTATATGTATGTTGATACAAATCAAACTTATAGGTACTTGTTGGAGAACATGTACTGGATAGACTCGCTATGAGATCATTACATGGATTAGTGTCATAAATGATCTCCTAATAGTTATGTCATAGAATCCTTAGACCTGAGATCATCACAGTTTCCTACATAAGGAACATCATTTTTTGACATAACCAAACATTATCTTTAATCAGATAATCATAAAGGTTATGATTGAACATGATGTGAGTTATGCAGAGGAAAGTGAATGAACAAGATGGAATTTGTCCCTCTCCTATGAGAGAGATATCTAATGGGCCCCTCGATAAGTAGGACTGAGAAATGCTTGGCCGTGCTCAAATGAATGTCATTTGATTTTATCAGTCTACTTAGTAAGCGAGAAATTAAATGTTTGAACAATATAAGTATGACACTGTCCATGACTTATGTTCAAATCAGATATCGTGTGACAAAAAGATTATGACATGTTCTATTGGTTAGGTTAATATCGGACTAACGATATTCATATTAATTGGGTAGTCATAATGTCTTGCTAGGGAACAATTATGACTTGTGGGCTTCTAATGAGATTAGGCCCACTACCAATTTAATATGAGCCTATTGGGTCACACACAAAGAGCGTAATGGATAGGATATGGTTTAAACATGATTTCAAATTTGATTTGAAATTCGTAATGAGGCAAAATATCTTAACTGACAGATATTGTATCTCGTTAAGATATTATCCCTAAGATATCGTCGCGTAACAAAACCGCGTTAAAGAGTTAACAGATAATATATGATATTATCCTAAAGATATCTTTTCCTAACTGAAATACGTTAAAGTGTTAACGTGTGATTCTATATAAGATATAGAAAGAGGATTTTCAGTTTTACGCATTCAATCTATCTCTCCCGTTTTTGAGAAAGGCGATGAGTGAAAGAGAGTGAAACCCTAGTTACAGAGAAGGAGCTAGCACCCTCGCAATTCCTGTTCGTGACGTTTGCATGTGGATACCAATTGAGGGTGGTCATTTGTAGAGCAGCACATATAGTCCGACACATTCAGATCGTCACAAAGGTTAGTAATCTATTCAAATCAATTTGAAACGTATAGATCTTGGTAGGTTTCTAATTTTCCGCTGCGTATAAACTAGTTATGCATGATAGAAACCCTAACAGTGGTATCAGAGCTTCTTACGAATTCAATTGATTTGAATATGCCATATTTATTTGTTTGCGATGTCTATAAATTCGTTAGCATGATTTTAACATGTATGTATGTTGATGCATAAACATGATTACATGTTGTTAATTAAAAAGGACAATCTGTTTAATCTGTTTGTATGAGATACGAAGATATTTGATGTTTAATAATATACATGACATGTACATGGCCACGAAATTAATCACTATTAGTTTGATTAACATGCTTTATGATTACGCTGTTTTTAATATGATTAACATGTTAATTTATGATTATTGTTTAATATGATTAAAATTACGCTAATCACTATTTAATATGATTAAACTTACGCAGATCATTATTTAATATGTTTAATGTGATTAAACTTACGGTAATCATTATTTAATATGATTAAACCTACGCAGATCATTGTTTAATATGATTAATATGATCAACTAACGATGTTTAATGTGTCTGTTTAATATGATTAAACTAACGCTGATTTGATCAACAGATTCTGAGTAATGATTGTTTAATACGATTAAAATAATACTGATATGATCAGCAGATTCATCATTCAAAAATTTAAATCGGGGGTTTAAAGGCAGAAAATCATTAATGAGATTACTGATAACTCAAAGCACCGAGGGGCGCTGCCCGTTCGGAACCCCGTAAGGGGTGCTGCCCCTTCAGGACCGCTGTTTTTGTTGCGCGTTATATGTCGTGAAAGATATTAAATAGAAATTATTATACATCATTTTAAATTTAAATTAATGCCATGATATGTGATAATATGATTTATTTTGACGTATTATGATGTTTTGCATGATATCACATGTTTCATATATAGTATGTTTATCAATTTTGTATGAGATGCGATGTATGATGATATATGTGTATGAGATGACATGCATGAAATGATGCATAATATATTAATATAAATAGACATCATAACTTAATTGTTAAAATTCCATCACCATAATTTTAAGTCTTATGTCACCCATTATTTGAATACATGTCAAGACTATGATCACCAAAATGTGGGTTCTGCCAAAGCGAAGTGCATTGGGTTATCATAGTAAGGTAGAATGGGTAATCTTACTACCCATATATTTAAAAAGGTTTAGACTTAATTAGGCTATCAAAATAGTTTTGGGCCTAAGGGCATTAGATGTGATTATAACATGCTGAGACATATGATGTCAAAATCCCATAAAGAATCTAAGAATTATATGAGATGTAACTGGTAAAGTGTTAGCTACCTAAATAACTTGATTTTAAGTGTCATGCCAAAGCTGACTTAAAGTTAGGTGAAATATGGATCTTAGCCCCCGAAAGTGTTGCAATTGTTGTAATTAATATTGAGGGTTATTAATTTTGTGGGAGTTTTATGAAACATTTTAAAATTAAATTGGTACTAATGTTTATTTTGCATATTTGTATATCAATGGCATCTCATAACACTTCTGCACTATCACTGTGATCTGTCCTTGAGAAGGACGAGATGAAAGAAAATGGCACCAACTTCTTTGACTGGTTCAAAAACATGAGAATTGTTCTCAAGCATAAAAGGAAGCTGTATGTCCTAGATGATCCTCTCCCTGAAGACCAACCTACTGATGCTTCAAAGGCTGTAAAGGATAAGTATAAGAAACATCTTGATGATTCTGTTGATGTTGGTTGTCTTATGTTAGCCACTATGTGCCCAGAACTTCAGAATGATCTGAAACACATGGAGGCTTATGAGCTGAGTATTCATCTCAAGGAGACTTTCCAACAACATGGAAGGCAGGAAAGATATGAGACTACCAAAGCTCTGCATGCTTGCAAAATGGCTGAAGGTGCATCAGTGAGCTCTCATATTTTGAAGATGAAAGGCTACATTGATCATTTTGAAAGTCTTGGATTTCCCCTCAGTTTAGAACTAGCTACGGATTTGATCCTTAATTCATTGACGGATGGTTTTGATCAGTTTGTCATGCAATATAATATGAATGACATGGAGAAATCCCTTGCTGAGCTGTATTCGATGCTCAAAACTGCCGAGCAAAGTATAAAGAAAAATCCTAGTCATGTACTTATGGTCAACAAAGGGAAAAGAATGAAACACAAGGGAAAGGCTAAAGCAAGAGTTGCAAGTAAGCCTAAAGGAAAGGCTAAAGCAAAAGTTGCTGATAAGCCTGCAAAGGTTCCAAAGGAGGGAGTTTGTTTCTATTGCAATGAACCTGATCATTGGAAGAGGAATTGCAAGCGCTATTTGGAAGATCTGAAGAAAAAAGAAGAGTAGTGAGACTACATCTTCAGGTATTTATGTTATTGAAATTAATTTATCTACTTCTACTTCCTGGGTATTAGATACTGGATGTCGATCTCACATTTGTACAAGTGTGCAGGGGTTGAAAAGGAGTAGACAACTGAAAAAAGGCGAAGTGGACCTACGAGTAGGAAATGGAGCAAGAGTTGCTGCTTTAGATTTAGGATCCTATGAATTGTCTTTGCCAAATGGGCTTTTATTAGTTTTGAACAATTGCTATTATGTTCCTACATTGAGTAGGAATATTATTTCAGTTTCTTGTCTGGATGATGAACAATTTTATTTTCTTATTAAGAATAAGAGATGCTCCACTTATTATGATGATGTGCTTTATTGTATTGCTGATTCATATGATGGCCTTTACGTCCTAAATCTAAACAACTCCAACAATGGAGAAATATATAACATAACTGCTAAGAAATCCAAACCCAATGATATGAATCCCACATATTTATGGCATTGTCGTCTTGGCCAAATAAACGAGAAACACATATCTAAGCTCCATCAAGATGGACTTTTAGAGTCATTTGATTTCGAATCATTTGAAAATTGCGAATCTTGCTTATTAGGCAAAATGACAAAGAATCCTTTCACTGGGTGAAAGGGCCAATGATTTATTCGGCCTAATACATACTAATGCATTAGTGGTCCATTAAGCATCCATGCTAGGGGAGGATTTCAGTACTTCATTACATTCACTGATGATCTCAGTAGATATGGCTATATCTATCTAATGAAACATAAACATGAATCATTTGAAATGTTCAGAACCTTTCAAAATGAAGTACAAAATCAACTTGGCAAAACTATCAAGGCACTTCTGTAACGGTCGGTTTTCGATCGTACTTCTTCGTGCACGTGCTTCTGAACGTGCACGTATTTATTTTAGACATTGTTTGTTTTTGAACACTTTGGTGTGATATGTCGTTGTGAGTGTCTCTGAGAGTATTAAATTGTGGCACTATTTTGGAACGATATTTCACCGGTCGTTCTCCCACGATTTGACCTTATTCGAAGAGACATCGCGGTTTTCGCTTTTGACGTGAGACGTTTCTATTTTTAGTTTCGTCCCTCGACTTTGAAATTGAGATCCGTCTTCTTAGTTTCCTTTCTCTCGTCGTCCCGATCACCCCAATATTTATTTCACAATTTTTGGATTTCATTTGACCTATTTTACATTTTTAGCAAAGCTTATAATATTTTTAACTACTAAGTTTTCAAGTATTTTTAGCCAAATATAATTTCTACTATATTATAACACTTCAAATTATTTTTGACCCAAGCCCCTAGCCTTGGCCGCACCCACACATGCTTAGGAGTTAGCGAGGGTGAATATTTGGGTTTAAAATCATTTTTAAATTCAAATAAAACCCTAGACCAAGTCAAACCCATCTACACTATATAAATACCCCTAAGATAACCTATTTTTCCCAAGAAATCAAACCCTAGCCGCCCCCACATCTCAAATTTCCACTTACGACGTTCATCGCAACCATCCCCCGCAGCCGCCCAGCCAGACCGACGAAATCCCCCATTTTCCATCGGTTAGACCGAGAGCCCCGCCCGCATCACCGCTCAGCTCCGCACCAAGCGCCCGTCGCTTCGTTGCAACGCCCGCTCCCCGCTACGACCGAGAACATCTCTCGGTCTGACCGAGAGATTTCCCCGCACCACCGCCCCACTCCGCACGTTGCAACTGCAACGTTGCAACCCCGCTGCGACCGACGCCCCCTCTCGGTCTGACCGAGTCACGCACCCGCTCCGCTCCGCATCGCCGCTCTGTTGCAACCCGCATCGTTGCAACCTCGCTCCTAAGCGCCCGACATTGAAGGAATCCCTCGCACCGGCCCGCTGTGACTGAGTGCCCACGCTCTGCAGCCCGCTCCGTAGCGCTGCGACCGACCGACCGATGTGCTCTCTCGGTCTGACCGAGAGATATCCTCGCAGCGGCTCGGTCTGACCGAGCGACATTCGTCGCAACCCCACATCCGTCGCACCGCTTGCCATCATAGGCCCCCATGTTCTCCAGAGTTGTTGTGGGTCCCCCATTGATCCCTAGAACTGCTGTGGGTCCCACCCAAGTGTTTCTTCTTCGCCGTTTGGACTATTTTGACGTTGCAACACATCGTATCTCTTCGTCGCATGCGCTAGCATTGGAATCTTGGTTCGTTGATCTGGTTGCTGCCCAAACTATTCGAGCAAGGAATCTGATCTGGAAATTGTACTAGGAGCGCGTTCTTATATTCCAACCCCTGGCGTCGCTACCCGACGCCAGTGTAGCTTTCGCGTCGTGTTGAGGTAACGTTCTGCACCCTTAGGACCCCCAACCACTGCCTGTTAATCAAGACTAAAAATTGATGTTTTAAATGTTTTAGAATCACTAATTAAGATAATTTTAAAATGGGAATGTAGGCTGGTGGACTTGTGCACGTAGGTAGATTGGACTCTTGGACGGTATTTTCAGACGTCGGTTTGCAGGCAAGTGAAACTTGCCCGTTGCTTGTTTAGGCCATGTTTTAGGCCACTTTTGTACCGTAGCGTAAAAGAGACTAGGCAGTGAAATGATAGCTGCCTAGACGCCTATTTGATCTAGTTTGACAACGAAACTAGATCCGTCACCTCATTTGATCTAGCTTGAAAACGAAACTAGATCCAACCCCTTTAACTTGTTTTGTTCATGCATTTGTAACTGTCATGTTTAAATTCTGTATCTGAATGCATTTAAATTTATAGCTTGCCATGTCATGCCATCCATGTCTGATTGTTGCATTCGTAGCACATGCTACTATACTTGTACTTACTTGTTGAGGCTAGGTGCACCCCTATGCCATATTGAAAAACACTTCATGGCTCGTGATCCAGAAGCGAGCATTCATGTTCGGGGGTAAAGCCCTGGCTAGATACACGTGGAGGGGTAGGGTTGAGCGACCACTCAGCGTAGAAGTGTGCCCGTACAGCCACTTCAGCTGTAAGGCGTGAACTCTGTGCACAACATGAAAACGTGACTTGTGAACGTTAGTAGTTTGCTACTCTTGCCATGCCATGCTAGATGCTTGTTGTACTTTACTTTACCTGTTGCACTCATACTTTATCTGCCATGTCATTGCATCATGCTAGAACTGCTAGGTTGCTTTGCTTTACTTTTAGTTTCCTTGCACAAGTCCTTTTAGACTTGCTGACATGTGCCCTTTACTCTTTTGGGTGTCACATGTTAGACCTTGAGCCAAAGACTGTTACTGAGGACAAGGTGTTCGCTGACGCTGAGCCTGAGCCTACGTTTGACGAGGAGTTCGGGGACACCGGTGACCAGTCTTAGAGACTGGTCTGAGTTACTTCTGTTTTAGGTTGCTGTTAGTTGTCGGTGCGTAGCACCTTTGCTTTCCGTACGTTGTACTTTTTTTGGCCATGCTTGGGCCTTTAGACTCTTTTCTTTTCCAGCCTGGTGGCTTTTCTGTGATGTTGAAACTTATTGTTGGACATTCTGAGATTGGTTATTTTATGTCTCTTTCTTTATTATTATTTTTGTTCCGTATCACACTTGCAGGGACCTCTACTTGGTTTAAATCAAGACGCTTTACAGACTGGAGTCTCACAGCTCCAAGTCTGAGCGGACCTTCTCACGTCTCGCCTCCATTTTAGGGAAGCGGGGCGTGACAGGTTTTGTTGGTGGCCCATGCATGTCCTCTTGTAACTGCGAATTATCGGAACAACGATAATAATTACATGACGTCCAATAAATAAATTTCGACATCCGAGTCATAATCTTTGAGTCTAATTTATTCGTTTTCTATGTCATTAGATGGCTGGAAGACGACAGACCCGAGCTGGTGGTGGGCCCGTCCGTGATGTGGTGCCGGATAGAGAGCCCACCAATGTTGAGATCATGAAGATGATGCATCAGATGATGCAGGTGCAGCAGGGTATGCTTCAGAATACCCAGAATGCCTCTCGCTTCGAGCCGGGAGCGAAGCAGTTTCGGGAGCTGGGCCCGACTTACTTTGATGGATCTGAAGGACCGTTAGCTGCTTAGGAGTGGATCAGGAATACTGAAGATAATCTGAAGATGTCAAAGAACAACCCGGCTGGATGGGTTGAGTTGGTGAAGAAGCAGCTCAGGGATAATGCCCGCAACTGGTGGGATGCAGAAGAGGAGCTGTTGGTGAAGCCGATACCTTGGGCTACTTTCAAGTCCAGGTTCGATGAGGAGTATTTTCTGAAGGCTACCAGGAGGGAGATGTTGCAGCGATTCATTGAGCTGAAGCAGGGAAATCTGACGGTGGACCAGTACCATCAAGAGTTCACCAGGCTGAGTTGCTTCGCACCGAAGATGGTGGAGGATGCTGAGAAGAAGGATCAGAGGTTTCTGCAGGGTCTTTCCCTAGACTTGTAGAGCCTGATATCTTCGTCAGATCTAGAGTCGTATCAAAAGTTGCTAGTAGCTGCTAGGAGGCAGGAGCTGATTGCGATGCAGAAGAGAGGACATACTTCTGGAGCTGGGAAGAGGCCTATGGAGCAGGCCAGAGCGGTGGTTAGGCCTGGGTTCAAGCCTAGCCAGCCAGTGCAGTTCAAGAGGCCAGGTGGGCCTACTCTGAAGACTTGCCATTTCTGCGGCAAGACTGGCCACATCAAGGAGCAGTGCAGGAGATTTCTGGGGCAGTGCCTGATTTGTGGAGATGCTACTCATGTAGCGAAGGATTGTCAGCAGCAAACCAGATGAGGAGAGCACCTGATGGAGCACACCTACAGAGGGGACCAGTTGCAGCCCATCTGTTGCAGCAGAGAGCACCTGTACCTGCTGGACGTGGAGCGCCTCTCATTCCACAGAAGCAGGTGTTTTAGTAGGCTGTTCAGCCGAGGAGGCAGGCTTTTCTGATGACTGTAGTGGAGAGCGAGGCTGTGTATGAGGTTATTGCATGTAACCCTCTGTCTAGTTGTTTCTTTCTTTAATTAGTTTTGGTTGTTAGCTTATGTTTGGTTGCTTGCATATGATTGTTTGTTAGAATAGGGTTTGATTGTTAGATTATCTGTTAGGTGTGATTTTTGTTTGCACATTTCCTGCACGAGTCCTCTTTGACTCTGATGCATCGATGTGCATTATATCCCAGAGCTTCGTGGAGAAGCATTCCTTGACGACATCCCCTCTTCCCAAGAGTTGGAACATCGTTACATGAAATGGCGTGATCTCGGTGCATCGTGGTTGCAATTTTTGCCCTTTGGTGGTCTGTGGACATGAGCTTTACGCTGATTTCATTGTCCACGACATCATCAACTATGATGCATTGCTTGGGATGGTTTGGCCAGACCGGTGGAGATCGTTGCTATGCAGATGGAGCAGAGTAGACCAGCTGTGGTGCGTGAATTCGACGACGTCTTCCCCGAGGAGATGTCTGGACTGCCGCCAGATCGAGCTCTGGAGTTTTCGATCGATCTTATTCTGGGAGCGCAGCCTATTTTGAAGGCGCCATATCGTATGGCTCCAGCTGAGTTGGAGGAGTTACGTAGGCAACTGGATGAGCTTTTACAGAAGGGTTACATCAATCCCAGTGTGTCTCCGTGGGGAGCACCGGTGCTGCTGGTGAAGAAGAAGGATGATTCGAGTCGCATGTGCGTGGACTACAGGGAGCTGAATGCTGTGACCATCAAGAATAAATATACATTGCCTCGTATAGAAGACATTTTTGATCAGCTTGGATGTTCGAGGGTGTTCTCTAAGTTGGATCTGAGGAGTGGTTATCATCAGCTCAAGGTGAAGAAGGAAGATATTCAGAAGACAGCGTTCATGACGAAGTACGGTCACTACGAGTTCGTAGTTATGCCCTTCGGTGTAACCAATGCGCCCGCAGTTTTTATGAATTTGATGAACCTGATCTTCTACGACTTGCTAGATAAGTTTGTCGTTATCTTTATTGACGACATCCTAATCTATTCAAAGTCAGAGGAAGAGCATGCATTGCACTTGAGGACTGTGTTGGAGATTTTGAGGAAGCATCGTTTGTATGCTAAGTATTCCAAGTGCGAGTTCTGGCTTGATAGGGTCGCTTTTCTTGGACACGTGGTGTCAGGGGATGGAATTTCAGTGGATCCCGAGAAGATAAGGCTATCAGAGAGTGGCCTGTTCCGCAGTCAGCATCGGAGATCAGGAGTTTCCTTGGGCTTGCAGGTTATTATCGGCGCTTCATTAAGGACTTCTCCTGTATTTCTGAGCCGATGACCAGGCTGACACAGAAGGATGTACCTTTTGCTTGGTCTGATGAGTGTGAGAAGGCCTTTGATGTTCTGAAGGAGAGATTGACGACTACCCCTGTTCTTGCTGTGCCTAATCGGAGTGGAGGATTCGAGATCTTTTGCGATGCTTATGGCAAGGATCTCGGTTGTGTGTTGCACCAGCATGGGCACGTGGTTGTGTATGCTTCTCGTCAGCTTAAGGCTCATGAGAAGAACTACCCGACACACGATTTAGAGTTAGCTGCAGTCGTGTTTGCCTGAAGATTTGGAGGCACTTCCTGCTGAGTGAGAAGGTGAAGATCTTCACCGATCACAAAAGCTTGAAGTATATCTTTACGCAGAAGGAGCTCAACATGCAACAGCGTCGGTGGTTGGAGCTCATGGCAGATTATGAGATTGACTTGCAGTATCACCCTGCCAAGGTGAATGTGGTTCTGGATGCGCTGAGCAGACTTCCAGCGGTGATGATGTTGACTTCATAGTGGAGATTGCAGCAGGATTTTTGCGAGTCTGGTATTGAGATTATTCTTATCAGAAAGGCCTCTTCATTGATGAGTATGCAGATACAGTCGACGATCGTGGATAGGATCAAGGTAGGACATGCTGGAGATCCGAAGCTGGTGAAGATTCGGGAGCAGGTGGAAGCCGGTCTGTGGACTGACTTCTTGATTCATGAGGATGGCTCGCTGAGGCATGGAGCCAGGCTGTGTGTGCCAACTGGGGATATCAGAGAGGAGTTATTGGTTGAGGCACACAGTTTGCCGTATTCGGTACATCTTGGTGGCACCAAGATGTACAAGGATCTTTGCCTGAACTATTGGTGGCATGGTATGAAGAGGAGTGTGGCTCGGAGTGTGGCCAAGTGTCTGGTTTGCCAGCAAGTAAAGGCGGAGCATCAGCGTATGGCAGGGTTGCTACAACCGCTTCCGATTCTGTAGTGGAAGTGGCAACAATGGACTTTGTGACTGGACTGCCTCAGAGTCCGAAGCAGAATGACGCGATTTAGGTAATCGTAGACCGATTCACCAAATCAGCGCACTTTATTCCCTTCCGAGTAGGACAGTCCACTGAGACGCTAACGAGGAGATACATGGAGGTAAATTCTTTTACCCTCCGTTTTATTTCCTTTCCCCTAGTTTAGATAGTGATGTAACGTGAATCATGCAGGAGATCGTACGACTTCACGGAGTCCCCGTGAGCATCGTGTCGGATAGAGACACGAGATTCACATCTCAGTTTTGGCAGAGTATGCAGAAGAGCTTGGGTACGAGTCTGAGTTTCAGCACGGCGTACCACCCGCAGACGGATGGCCAGTCCGAGAGGACGATTCAGATTTTGGAGGACATGCTGAGGGCGTGCATGTTGGACTTCAAGGGATCTTGGGAGGATCATCTCCATCATGTTGAGTTTGCCTACAATAACAGCAACCAGGCGAGTATTGGCATGTGCCATTCGCCGCGCTATACGGGAAGAAATGTCGATCGCCACTGAGCTGGGATGACATTGGAGATCGGGAGCTGTTAGGGCCGGAGATGATCATGGAGGCCGTAGATGTTGTGAGAAACATCCGGGAGAAGCTGAGGATCGCGCAGGACCGTTTCAAGCATTGGGCTTATGCTAAACGGAGGCCTTTGGAGTTTCAGCCTAGAGATCATGTCTTTCTGAAGATTTCTCCGAAACACGGAGTTATTCGATTTGGGAAGAGAGGCAAGCTGAGTCTGAGGTACATTGGGCCGTTTGACGTCCTGGAGAGAGTTGGAGCGGTGGCATATCGCTTGTCGTTGCCACCGTCACTGGAGGGAGTTCATGACGTATTTCACGTATCTCAGTTACGTCGAAATGTCAGTGATCCGTCTCATGCTGTGGATTTCTTGAAGATCATGGTTCGTCCAGATCTGTCTTATGATCAGCAGCCAGTTGAGATTCTGGATCGACGACAGAAGCAGCTGAGGAATAAGACCGTCAACTTGTTGCGAGTGCAGTGGCGTCACGGTTCCCCTGGGGAGTCCACCTGGGAGCGTGAGGACGATATGAGAGAGCGCTTCCTGCACTTGTTTCCGAGTAGTGATTGATGTTGATTCCGAGGACAGAATCATTCCTAAGGTGGGGAGGATGTAACGGTCGGTTTTCGATCGTACTTCTTCGTGCACGTGCTTTTGAACGTGCACATATTTATTTTAGACTTTGTTTGTTTTTGAACACTTTGGTGTGATATGTCGTTGTGAGCGTCTCTGAGAGTATTAAATTGTGGCACTATTTTAGAACGACATTTCACGGGTCGTTCTCCCACGATTTGACCTTATTCGAAGAGACATCGCGGTTTTCGCTTTTGACGTGAGACATTTCTATTTTTAGTTTCGTCCCTCGACGACGAAATTGAGATCCGTCTTCTTAGTTTCCTTTCTCTCGTCGTCCCGATCACCCCAATATTTATTTCACAATTTTTGGATTTCATTTGTCCTATTTTACATTTTTAACAAAGCTTATAATATTTTTAACTACTAAGTTTTCAAGTATTTTTATCCAAATATAATTTCTACTATATTATAACACTTCAAATTATTTTTGACCCAAGCCCCTAGCCTTGGCCGCACCCACACATGCTTGGGAGTTAGCGAGGGTGAATATTTGGGTTTAAAATCATTTTTAAATTCAAATAAAACCCTAGACCAAGTCAAACCCATCTACACTATATAATACCCCTAAGATAACCTATTTTTCCCAAGAAATCAAACCCTAGCCGCCCCCACATCTCAAATTTCCACTTACGATGTTCGTCGCAACCATCCCCCGCAGCCGCCCAGCCAGACCGACGAAATCCCCCATTTTCCATCGGTCTGATCGAGAGCCCCGCCCGCATCGCCGCTCAGCTCCGCACCAAGCGCCCGCCGCTTTGTTGCAACGCCCGCTCCCCGCTACGACCGAGAACATCTCTCGGTCTGACCGAGAGATTTCCCCGCACCGCCGCCCCGCTCCGCACGTTGCAACTGCAACGTTGCAACCCCGCTGCGACCGATGCCCCCTCTCGGTCTGACCGAGTCCCGTACCCGCTCCGCTCCGCATCGCCGTTCCGTTGGAACCTCGCTCCCAAGCGCCCGACATTGAAGGAATCCCTCGCACCGGCCCGCTGTGACTGAGTGCCCACGCTCTGCAGCCCGCTCCGTAGCGCTGCGACCGACCGACCGATGTGCTCTCTCGGTCTGACCGAGAGAAATCCTCGCAGCGGCTCGGTCTGACCGAGCGACATTCGTCGCAACCCCACATCCGTCGCACCGCTTGCCATCATGGGCCCCCATGTTCTCCAGAGTTGTTGTGGGTCCCCCATTGATCCCTAGAACTGCTGTGGGTCCCACCCAAGTGTTTCTTCTTCGCCGTTTGGACTATTTTGACGTTGCCACACATCGTATCTCTTCGTCGCACGCGCTAGCATTGGAATCTTGGTTCGTTGATCTGGTTGCTGCCCAAACTATTCGAGCAAGGAATCTGATCTGGAAATTGTACTAGGAGCGCGTTCTTATATTCCAACCCCTGGCGTCGCTACCCGACGCCAGTGTAGCTTTCGCGTCGTGTTGAGGTAACGTTCTGCACCCTTAGGACCCCAAACCACTGCCTGTTAATCAAGACTAAAAATTGATGTTTTTAAATGTTTTAGAATCACTAATTAAGATAATTTTAAAATGGGAATGTAGGCTGGTGGACTTGTGCACGTAGGTAGATTGGACTCTTGGACGGTATTTTCAGACGTCGGTTTGCAGGCAAGTGAAACTTGCCCGTTGCTTGTTTAGGCCATGTTTTAGGCCACTTTTGTATCGTAGCGTAAAAGAGACTAGGCAGTGAAATGATAGCTGCCTAGACGCCTATTTAATCTAGTTTGACAACGAAACTAGATCCGTCACCTCATTTGATCTAGCTTGACAATGAAGCTAGATCCAACCCCTTTAACTTGTTTTGTTCATGCATTTGTAACTGCCATGTTTAAATTCCGTATCTGAATGCATTTAAATTTACAGCTTGCCATGTCATGCCATCCATGTCTGATTATTGCATTCGTAGCACACGCTACTATACTTGTACTTGCTTGTTGAGGCTAGGTGCACCCCTATGCCATATTGAAAAACACTTCCTGGCTCGTGATCCAGAAGCGAGCATTCATGTTCGGGGGTAAAGCCCTGGCTCGATACACGTGGAGGGGTAGGGTTGAGCGACCACTCAGCGTAGAAATGTGCCCGTACAGCCACTTCAGCTGTAAGGCGTGAACTCTGTGCACGACATGAAAACGTGACTTGTGAACTTTAGTAGTTTGCTACTCTTTCCATGCCATGATAGATGCTTGTTGTACTTTACTTTACCTGTTGCACTCATACTTTATCTGCCATGTCATTGCATCATGCTAGAACTGCTAGGTTGCTTTGCTTTACTTTTAGTTTCCTTGCACAAGTCTTTTTAGACTTGCTGACATGTGCCCCTTGCTCTTTTGGGTGTCACATGTTAGACCCTGAGCCAGAGACCGTTACTGAGGAAGAGGTATTCGCTGACGCTGAGCCTGAGCCTACGTTTGACGAGAAGTTCGTGGACACCGGTGACCAGTCTTAGAGACTGTTCTAAGTTACTTCTGTTTTAGGTTGCTGTTAGTTGTCGGTGCGTAGCACCTTTGCTTTTCGTATGTTGTACTTTTGTTGGCCATGATTGGGCCTTTAGACTCTTTTCTTTTCCAGCCTGGTGGCTTTTCTGTGATGTTGAAACTTATTGTTGGACATTCTGAGATTGGTTATTTTATGTCTCTTTCTTTATTATTATTTTTGTTCCGTATCGCACTTGTAGGGACCTCTACTTGGTTTAAATCCAGACGCTTTACAGACTGGAGTCTCACAGCTCCAAGTCTGAGCGGACCTTCTCACGTCTCGCCTCCATTTTAGGGAAGTGGGGCGTGACAACTTCGATCTGATTGGGGTGGTGAATACTTGAGCCAAGAATTTGATGATCATCTCAAGGGTTGTGGAATTGTTTCACAATTAACTCCACCACGAACACCACAGTGGAATGGTGTATCTGAAAGGAAAACTCGAACCTTATTAGATATGATTCGATCCATGATGAGTCAAATAGATCTTCCATTATCCTTTTGGGGCCATGCCTTAGAAACAGATGCATTCACTTTGAACCGAGTTCCATCTAAAGCGGTTAAAAAGACACCATATGAGATATGGACTAGGAGAACATCTAGTTTGTCTTTTATAAAAATTTGGGGCTGTGAGGCTTATGTGAAAAGACAAGTTTCAGATACGTTAGCCCCAAAATCTGATAAATGCCTTTTTGTGGGATATCCTAAAGAAAATAAAGGATATTACTTTTATAATCCCTCAGAGAACAAAGTGTTTGTTGCTCAAAATGGTGTCTTTCTAAAAAAGAAATTTATTTCTAAGAGAACTAGTGGGAGCAAAGTACACCTCGAAGAGTTTCGAGAACCACAAGATGGCATAGAACCAACGATGAAAGCTCAACAAGTTCCACAAACAATTGTAGAACATGTACGAGCTATACAAGCACCACACAGATCTGATAGGCCACGACACGAGCCTGAGAGCTATGGATATCTCATAACAGACACTCGTGAAGTACTGCTCATAGATCATGATGAGCCTACTACCTATCAAGAAGTTGTGTCAAGTCCAGAATCTGAGAAATGGCTAGGAGCCATGAAATCTGAAATGCAATCCATGTACGATAATCAAGTTTGGACCTTGATTGATCCACCTAAAGGAGTTAAAACCATTGGGTGCAAGTGGATTTTCAAGAAGAAAACGGACATGGATGGCAAACTGCATACCTTTAAAGCAAGACTTATTGCAAAAGACTTCAAACAAACTCATGGTATAGACTATGATGAAACTTTTTCACCAGTCGCAATGCTTAAATCAATAAGGATTCTAATTGACATTGTTGTTTACTATGATTACGAGATATGGCAAATGGATGTTAAAACAGCGTTTCTTAACAGAAACTTACTCGATGATGTGTACATGACACAACCTGAGGGTTTTGTTCATTCAAAGAAGTCTACAAAGGTTTGCAAGCATCAAAGATCCATTTATGGATTAAAGCAAGCTTCTCAGAGCTGGAATCTTCGTTTTGATGAAACAGTCAAAAAGTTTGGATTCATACAAAATGAAGATGAACCTTGTGTATACAAGAAGGTTAGTGGGAGCGCAATAGTATTTCTTGAGTTATATGTTGATGACATATTACTCATTAGAAATGACATCCCTATGTTGCAAACAACCAAGACTTGGTTAGGGAGTTCTTTCTCAATAAAAGATTTAGGCGAGGCTGCTTATATCCTTGGGATTAAGATCTATATGGATAGCTTTAAAAGGATAATTGGTCTGAGTTAAAGTACATACATAGACAAAGTGTTGAATAGGTTCAGCATGCAAGAATCTAAAAGAGGATTCTTGCCAATGTCTCATGGCATTTCTCTTAGCAAGACTCAATGTCCTATGACATATGATGAGCGAGAGTGGTTGAACCTGAGGACGCGCAAGGGCATGCCTTCCATTCCTAAGCGTAGGAGCGTCAATGCAATAAAAAATAACCGGTGAGTACCGGGTCGGATCACAGGAACAAGTCGTTCTACATTCGCAAGTTTGATCGATAAAGAAAAAAAGCGTGATTCAACTAACTCGCTAAGTGGATGGAAGTGGGAAAAAGTGTGGTGAATCAACAATCCTAACCTAAGTGGGTAGGGTTAGAGAACCAAATAGGGATTTAGGATAGCAAGGCGAGGAGTATGGGTGATGGGTTCACTAAGATTGGTGTTAATTAAAATTATCTGCATACAACTCAAGTGATCATCCGGCTAAGGACACTCAATCGGAAAATTTAACATTAAAGACCACAACAATTAGCAATATGGATGGATGTATTATCATGTCACTAATTAAATTTAAACATGGTCTCTTCTCAAAGAGTGCACACTTGGGTCTTAGCCAATTAAATTGTGCCCTAATAATAATCCAACATTAACATGAAAGTGGTGTAACAGCCGCTTTCCGACCGTTCGTATTTTCTGCGCGTACGACTCTTTTTGTGTACGTATTTTATTTGGCCTCTTCTTGGATCCGGACTATACGATGTGATACGTTGTTGTGACCGTAAGGAATAGTAGTTATTTGTGGGATTCTTGGTGAACGACATTTCACGAGTCGTTCTCCCACAAATTGAGTTTAATTGTTGATTCGTCGTAGTTTTAAACTTAGTCGTCGGATCTTTTATTTTTTCTGTTCATTTTTCGTGGACCAAACACGTGATTGACCATTATACCCCCGAGCCTCTCTACGTCACGGTCGTCCCGATATTTTTTTCGTAATTTTCTGACACTCCTAGCCCACCCAAATCACTAATCAAAATCCAAGCCCGATTAGCCTAATCCAATTTCGAATTTCAAACTTAACCCAAATCAATTTGGATCCTTACGTATCTTGCATGATTCACTGGGCTACCCTCGCGCAACTTTACCCCATTTCGTACACCCCCTCACTTACCCTCTCTCCTAGTTACCCCTTAGTTATACCCTCCTTAAAACAAATTTTAGCACACCATCTCTTTAAATCCAAACCAACTCAGCCCTAACCCGCAAAACTCACGCAACCCACCCTTGGCCGCCTCCTTGCTCATCCTCCAGTCATCGACGGCTGCCCCCAGCACCCTACCACCGGCCACCACCCTCTCCTCCTCCATCTCCTCCATCTCCTCCTCTCCAAGAGCCCCTAAACCCAAGAGAAATCAGGTTTGGCCGAATCTGTGCACAGCAGAACCCATCGCTGGAAAACCCACGCCCGTCGACCGTCCGTCACCACCAGCGACCGCTGCCACCCCCATTTGACTCCTCTTTGACCCCCCTGATCATCTCCAACTCCCCTTACCCTCTTCCCTCATCTCTACCTCCTCGAAACACCTCTCGAACTCGCCCTAGCGGCTGTTTTGGATTGATCTGTGCGCTGATCTTTAACACCGGTGCACGGCCACATCCAACCACTTCCGACGACCACTCCACCACCGTTGGGTTCCTCTTGAAGTCCTTTAGCTGCAATTTTCATTTGACTCTTTTTATCGCTGGTTATCCGCTGAGACGCACGACAACAAGCATTGCGTAAATCTGTCCTCTTAGATTTCTCACGGCCACCCACCGCCGTACGCTTACGCTGTCGGCCACCCACCGGGCCGAGCAACCCCTCTGACCTACTTCAATCACCGACAGCCCCTTGGATCCTTGGAGTTCACGTGCATTGCCGTACTCACGTGTTTTTACTCGACGTCGTCGCCATCGTGAAGATCCGTTGCGCTACACGCAATGGGAGAGAGATCGTCGCTTGCTCGCTGTTTTTGTGTCTCCACCTCGCTATCCAGAGGTGTCTTGCTGTGCTACCCATGGCCAAGGAGTTGCAGACGATGCCGACACATCCCCGTTCAGACCTGATATCCGCTTTTTGAACGACGTCAAAAGGTTAGTCCTTTAACGCATAGTAAGAACCCCCACCATAGCAAAACGAAAAATTAAATCTAAAAATCTTCAAAAATAACAAAATTTCATTTCCACACCTTTAAAATGTTGCAAATATTAGACATCGATGAAGGACTGAATTTCTGTGCGCATAGGATAGATCGTCGATTAGGCGGAACTGAAACGAAAATGTGACTTTAACTGCTAGGATAGTCCCGTTGAACCTAGAAATGAACTCTAATAGGAATGATGAAAATGTGTCCTGACACCGTTGTTGACCCATTACAGACGGATCCTCGCTGACGCACCACTTCGACGGGATGCTCCGGACAGACGACGCTCTCGCCACCGCAGGCAAGTATTTACACTTGTACTCGTACGGCCACGTTTAGGCCATCTCCTTCTTAGAATGTTAGATTACATTTAAATAGAACCAGAAATGAAATGATAGCGTCCGAAAACCCCCCTTGACAGCATAGACTTGACGACGAAGTCTAAGCACAACAACAACAACAACTGACACCTTAGGGTTTTCTGGTGTGTGCGTGCTTGTGGACCCCCTAGAAGAACAATCCTTACACTTGTCATGTCGTGTCCTGTTACAAAAAGTCTCCGGGCGTTTCGGATGCTCTCCACGCGAGAGTGATCCATGTTATACAAAAAGCCTCCGGGCGTGTCATGCCCTATTTTGCATTATACGGGTATTCTACTAAAAACACGTGGTATTTCAACTTACGATGCATACGTGGGCATGAAATAAGCGTAGATATTGATGTATGTGACGTAGTACAAGGGAAATTAGGTCGTAATACGTGGCTGAGGGAAGAGAATGCGAAATGTGAATGCGGGAGGAGACCAAAAGACGTCGTAAGTGCAAAACAACAGGAATGTGTTAGCCGTGTGTGTGTGAAGCATGTGTGCACGCAAGGATGTGCGTGGATGTGTGTAGGAAGAGCCATACAAGTGTGAAAGGGGTTAGAGGTCAATGGCAACCCCGTAAATTTTTAGAAAGGAGAGGGGCAAAATGGTCATTGGACTAAATTTGCTGTGCGTACATACTTAAGTGGTCAGTGCATAAAGTAATGGCAAACTTGTAAATACCTAGAAGTTGAGGGGCAATTTTGGAAGGGTATTTTAGTCATTTTAAGTTAAACATGGCTTATGGAAGAAGCTACGGAGGGTGTAGAAATTTCTTTAGATTTCTCTCTTTTTCTTTCTAAAACCTTCCTTCATCTTCTCTCTCTCTTTCCCCTCTCCATCCCTTAGCTTAGACCGACCACACCCTCCCCTTTTCTCCAATTTTCTTCACTTCAAACCCCTAATTTATAACTTCAAAAATTAAGAATCTCATATGGGTTCAAGTGGGAAGAAGATGGAGAGGAAAGAAAGAGAAGGAGAAGAGGAAAACCGAGCTTTTGAGGTAGGAAACCTCTTGGATTTGGAATTCCATTAAATTGTTCTTGCTCTCATGTTTTTATAGCATAATTCACTTAATATGTGATAGGGATAATCAAAAATCTATGTATCATGTTCAATTTCACAATTCTCCTTGAAATTCTTAGCAAACCCATCCCCTTTAAAATTTAGAAATCTTGATGTCTGATTTTGCCTTGAGTGTGGTTATTGTAGCTCGAATTAGGGTTCGAAAAAAATATTAGCTTGTAGATCTTGAAGTTATACCCCAAAATCATATAAATTTTGACATAGTTTCGATTCAGAAATTAGGAGCAATAAATCCATCTTTACAACTTATCTGTTTGATTTTCAGTGTTGATATAGTTTAGTAAAATTGGCCTAGACAACTGCACACATCATGGAATTTTATGATCTTAGTCTTGTTAGAATGTTAACAAGTTTTCCAAAAATTCACCAGGTGCTTATATGTCGTATTTCTGGCTCCAACATGTCCAAAATTGGCTTTCAATACAGACCCTGAAATCTGTCTGAAAAACAGATCTGACACACTTCACCAAAAATTCACCATAAATCACCTGCTTAATATTTTTACATGAAATTTTATCTGTGAATCTAGGACTAACATATCTACAACTTTAATTTGGAAAGTTTTGTTAATTTCTGATCATAATTGGGTGATCTCAGTCAATTGTTTGGACTGTTTGCAATTTTCCTGCAAGCTAAAGTATTTGAGTGGTGATATTAATTGGGTATTGATGCTAAATTTCCTTATATGATCCATGATTATTGTTGTTACTTGAAAGTTAGTTTAATTTTTCAAATGGCACATGTATATAATATTGTGTTTCTTGATATGAACTACGTCTGTTGACCGGCGCCCCGTTTACGGTTTGGGCGCGGTGTCGTTTTACCGCAAGTGCACGGTTAGTGTAGGGTGCGGGTTTATCGAACTCAGGGAGGTGGATGGCTTGAGTGGCTACTAGCCTCGCCTAGGTTGTGTGCTAGCTACGCGAATAATGTGGGTGGAAGCGTAGAAATAAAAGAAAGAAACGAAAAAGACACGAAACGAATCCCCGCTAACACGGGCTAGAGCACTCATGACACTTGGCATTTGACTTGACTCAGGGTGAGACATTGCCCCAAAAGGTGGTACCTAGCGTCCATGGCCCGATATTCCAGTCAGTGCCAAGCACGCTAGGCCTACCCGGTTCCGGACGGTGGGCATTCCCATGTCCATTAACACCTTCCGCAACCGGGAGCATTAAAGCCACAATGATATCTCCCAACACTTCGTCCAAGCCGCTCCCGCGCGCTAGGACTCGATGTCTACGCTGGGGGCGTGAGCTATGGCTAGGGAGTCAACCGCCAAGTTTATTCCCCCTTGGCCCGACGGTCAGAGGCGGTCTTTCTCCCGCCAATGACAATGAAACACCCCCGCGTAACCCTAATGGCCAAATAGGTCGAATGTGATTTCTAGCAATACATCGAAGCGGATCTTGACTGGACAAGCACCGGACCCCAACCCCCAACACAACTAGTGTGTCGTCGTACGAATTGGACCCAGATTGCTAGAAATTCCCATTGACGCATTTCATCGAACACATGCCATGCAACCAAGTCAAATGAAACAACCCAAGCATCAATCCTACTCTAACCCGTATTAGGTTTCATCAAGACTACTCCATGATGAAAAACATATAAACAAACAACACAAAAGACATACAAACATTCATCATGAAGCAAAAGAAATACAACACAAAAAATGGAGAACAAGAGAAAGAAATACTTATCTTGATTTTGAACCTCCAATCCAATACAAGACTTATTACAAGAGAAAACCTAATCTAACCTAATCTAAACTCACAAGGGAAAGGGGCAAAAAGCCCTAGAAAAACTGAGAGAGAACCAAGAAGAAGATGCCCTAAAAGTCGGCCAGCATTGGGTATTTATAGCCCCCATTCCGAGCCCTAACGGATCGGGTCCAAAACCACAGGAAAAACGCCACCTGATCGGTTGACAAGTCAACCGATCGGGTGATCTATTACAAATAATAAACAGAAAATGGCGGAGCTTCACCCGGTCAGATGAACCGGTCGGTTGAGTTCTTGGGGTGACCGATTGGATCATGGCGCCATCGGGTGAAGAGGTCGGTTGGATGCCCGTGTCTTGGCTCCTCAGAATCAGCTACAGATGAACCGATCGGGTGAGAGTCACCCGATCGGTTGCAATTTGGCTTGAAAAGACAGAGAGTTGGCCCCGTTGAACCGGCCTGTGAACCGGTCGGGTGACTTCCACTTGAGCTCCGGCTGAGACCGGGTGGTGCACGCGTGCATCAACCGATCGGTTGGAGATGACCAACCGACCGGGTGAGGGGCTGAAAGATGTAATCTTCGTCGTTTGACCCCCTGGATCACGCGTGACTCCTCCCGTTGCTCCGTGGACACATGATATCATCGTTTTGCGTCCTAAATGCGGGCAATCTCCTGCAAACATGGAGAAACAAAGAAAAGTGAAAGAAAACAAGAAAACACGAGAAAACGAATAAAAGACGGCGGAAAATACGGAGAAACACAAAAGAAAACGTGCGTGAATATATGAAATATAAACGCACGTCATCTGTCAAGTGTTCGCTGAAATGCCTCAATGAAACAAAAGTTGAGAAACATGCGAAATGGGCATGTATATATTTGTAATATGAAAAATGATGTGAATGAGCAATGTTTTAGGACACGGATGGCACTACATGGAGCGAGAGGCACAGAAGGAGGGAGGGGAAATCGTTGTGGGCCGTGACCGTGTAGGCACCTCTTGACTCCATCGGTAGTTGCCACAGTTGAGAATGGAGTAGATCACGATACACTTGCACATAGGCACATTCATGGGATCCCATTGCATTGCATCGGATTACATCTCATGTTGCATCATGTGCATCATTATGTATCATTATATCCATTGTGTGTGATGTGTTGCATATATGTAATGTATGTGTGTTGCGTGTTACTCCTTCTGCTGGCAGCACTTCCCCTTCCCTTTGCATGTTCCTTGTGACGCTGTGTTATGCTTCAGGCACTTGCACTATCTTATTAGATAATGGTTGCTTGGACACTTGTGTTATTATTATTATTATTATTATTATTATTATTATTCGTGCTAACCCTTTTCTTGCAGTAACTCGACATTGGACCGCAGGTATGATTCCCTTGGTTTTAGCTATTTAATTTTCAATATATCACTTGTTGCATGCTCTGTTTCCCTTGCTTGCCTTGTGATTTGATAACCTTAAAACGGTGTTCCAAATCCAAGTTGGTTCCTACTGGGGCATGCATTGACGTGCTCCTCCCCATTTTTCAGGTAGCAGGGTCAGCTTGATTGGAGGTGACTTGGAGTTGGGTTCAGGGGGTAGCACTTGGTGTGAACTGTCTTGTGGTGTGATATGGTTGTCTTGGGAGGTGGAGAATGCCGGTGTATATGTAGTGGTGTACCTGGGTTATGTATATAAATGGAAGTTGTTATATATATGTTATGTTGTTGTTCTATATATTTTATGAGGTTGTTAATATTATTGTGGAGCTTCACTTGTACTATCCCAGCATATGCGCAGTGGCCTGCTTGTTTAGTTTCTCCTTTCTCTTTCTTTTCCTCTCTCATCACCCTCACTCTTCAGAATACTTGGGGAAAAAATTTAGATGCCGGGTATTCTGGGAAACGGGGCGTGACAGGGCATTTCAGATGCTCTCCACGCGAGAGTGATCCCTGTTATACAAAAAGCCTCCGGGCGTTTCGGATGCTCTCCACGCGAGAGTGATCCCTGTTATACAAAAAGCCTCCGGGCGTTTCGGATGCTCTCCACGCGAGAGTGATCCCTGTTATACAAAAAGCCTCCGGGCGTTTCGGATGCTCGCCATGCTAGGGTGATCCCTGTTATACAAAAAGCCTGCGGGTGTTTCAGATGCTCTCCACGTGAGAGTGATCCCTGTTACACCTTCGGGCGTTTCGGATGCTCTCCACGTGAGAGTGATCCATGTTATACAAAAAGCCTCCGGGCGTTTCAGATGCTCTCCACGCGAGAGTGATCCCTGTTACACAAAAAGCCTCTGGGTGTTTAGGATGCTCTCCCATCGAGAGTGATCCCTGTATTGTCTTGTTTTAAGCACTTAGGTTTGGGGTAGGGTTGAGCAGTCGCACGGGGAGAGGGTCTGGCCGCCCTCAAACCGTAAGGCGTGAACCCTTCGAGTTACACGTGTCTTGTCTTGTCTTGTCTTGTCCCGTCTAGCTTAGTCCCGTAGCCGGTAGCACAGGCTACGGCTACTGTCTGTCGCGTTTTACTTTCCTACACCGCTTTACTTCTTGTATAGTGTAACTGTCATGTCATAACAACAGCATGTGAATCAACCAGTAAAATGTTGCTTTTAATTACTTACACTTGCAGTAGAGTCTAACCCTTTCTTGTAGACTTTACCTAACGTACAGTCCCTTTCTCTTGGGTGTTGTACGTTAGGTGTTGAGCCAGAGTACGTGGGCGAGTCGGACACACTGGAGTACGTGGAGCCAGAGGATGTTGACCCAGAGTACCTTCCTGACGTGGACCCGACTTAGAGGTCTTTTCTGTCGCTTTCTTACAGAGGTTACTACTTTTAGTTCGGGTGCGTAGCACTCTTTGCTTTCTGTTTTTAGGTTGGATATGTAGCACCATTAGTTTCTTTTTCTGTAGTTTATTGCCATGCTTAGGCTTCTTTTATTAGACTTGGCAGATGATGGATATTATCTCTCTTATAAAATGAATGCATCCTTCTTTCAATACTTTTGTTGTTCCGAAATTTTATAAATGCAAGAACATGAAACTTTTAAAATGGTACCCCTACAGACGCTTATTGGGTCCGAGCCTCACAGCTCCGGCCCAAGCGGACCTTAGTCACGTTTCGCTTCCGTCGTTTTGGGAAGCGGGGCGTGATAGGTTTTAGTGGTGACCCATACAGGACATGCAAAAGTTCAGAACAATAAGAGTACCGCATTCATTTAATATCCATGTAAAAGTCTAAATTAGGTTTTCCTTGTCTTAGATGGTAGGAAGACTTAGATAGACATCCAGATTTGATTGTCAGGCGCCTTGGTTAAGATTTAGTCACACACGTCTTAGGATACCTTAGTAGCCCTCACTTGACTCTGACCGTGTTAGATTTCTAGAGTCTTTTTTTAGTAGTCCGCTCGGTTCCAACGACTTCGAGCCCAGCAGAACGTAATCTTGATTCTCTTAGGACATTTCCCCGAGATCTCTATTACAGCCTAGCCCATTAGGAAGTCTTAGTGCCGAGTTCTCCTGATCTTTAGACGGCCCGATAATTAGAACCCCTGATTTCTAACATCTTCCTAATCATCACACGTATGTGTTATCGGCCATAGAATTCCATCGTAGCTTTTCATGAATCATATCCTAGACATATTCATCATGCGATCATTTTCCTTTCCCCCGATTCACGTGATCACTTCCTGACGATTATCGATAATTCTTCGAATCTCTCCATTGCAAATCCTGCTTCATTTAAAAGTATTTTTGAAATTCATTATTAAATTCTTCGCTCAGTTTAACTTCTTTGAAAACCCTTATTAAATATTTAAATTTCTTACTTTCGGTTGAGTTAAAATTCTTTCATTGATTTTGAAACCTTCTTGGCCGTAATTTTTAAGTTACTATCTCGTACTTATTTTCGAATCGGTATCTTTTGTATTTCAGTTTTAAAACTTGTTACCATTTTGAAAATTCAATATATCACTTTTTTCTAAACTACAAAATTTATTTATAAACACTTACCGTACGTACTATTAGAATATTTTCTAAACTAAAGAGAACTTTAATAATATATATATATATATATATATATATATATATATATATGTATGTATGTATGTATGTATGTATGTATGTATGTATGTATGTATGTATGTATGTATGTATCAGTTCTATGTTCATCGTGCTCATATTTCAAAAAAAATATTTGTATAAACTTATTTTCATTTGCAAAATAATCACTATCTCACCCTACTCTCTGTTTCTTCGTCTAACCTTTTTCGAGTTGTACAATTTTACCACTTGCTCACCATTTTTACATATTTTTATAAGTGTGTGTGTGTGTATATATATATATGGAAAAAGGGGATCTAAGGTGCCTCCTTAGATGAAAATCTAATGAGGCGCCCCCATTTCCCCCCATCTCCTACAATTTTTTTGGAATTTTTTTTCATGGGGTTGTTGTTCACATCATGGATGATCAACATACCAAATTTCAAGGGATTCCAATACTTTTTGAGCCACCATCTACCCCTTACAACTTCAACGGTCTGAAAACGCGCTGAAAAACCCACGAAGTTGCAAGGGGTAGATGGGGGCTCAAAAAGTATTGGAATCCCTTGAAATTTGGTATGTTGACCATCCATAATGTGAACAATAAACCCATGAAATTATTTTTCAAAAACAATGTTTGAGATGGGTGGAAATGGGGGCGCCTCCTTAGATTGAATCTAAGGAGGCACCTTAGGATCCCTTTACCCTATATGTGTGTGTGTGTGTGTGTGTGTGTGTGTGTGTGTGTGTGTGTGTATATATATATGATACTGTATTTTACACGTAATCCTTCTTTCATCTATTTAATTGTTTTGAGCAATATCTTAGTCCCACCCAACCAGCTATCTCTTTATCTCGTCTTATTTGAACTCGTTCTTTCCGATCCTGTTTCGTTACGCTTTTGGTTTCAGTTTCCTTTCTATTGTTTAGACATTAGTGCTCGTCGTTGCATGTGGCAACTCTAGTTTAGTAGTGGGCCCTTGGTCTTGTGATGTCGTCGTAGTGTATGTTTGTAGATAGAGCATGTGGACCGGTACGAGTGTGCTACCTTTAGGACTTTAATGATCGTCTCTTGTGTCATGTGTGTATAATCAGTGTGGTTCGTAATATATGTAAGAAGTTGTCTGAATGATGGTATTCATATAGGTGTGAATGGCGTCATAGCAGGCAACTCCTTAGACTTAGTCTTTCGTATTATAGTATAGCTTATTCTTGGCTGCATGTGATTGTATCAAAACTTTTGTTTTCTTTTAAACCAAATCTTTAAAGTTTTGAAACTAGCTCACAAGATCACTACCCACCTACCTTCCCTCATACAATACCACAACTCCACACATTTTTCCCACATGTTTTTAAACATTCTTATCTTCTTTTTCCCTCTTCGGGAGTGTTATTTTTTTTCTTGTTACGATATTGTTCGTACTAGTTATTATTGCTACAGGGTTATGTTTGCGGGTGGGCATAGAGTGCGATGAGATATGTTGTAGCGATGATTAATTGATTTTGAAACACAAAGATATTAGATTAGATTTCTTTGGATGAAAAGAATGAGGTGTCCAAGACTTATTTATAATACAAATGTGTGACGGACTCAATAGAGAATTCTGGTTGGATGAAATTATATACGGGGGATGAGAACTTATCAGACCTGAAACTTGGATGAGTGGTAGATAGGAATAGCTATGAGGTATGGTATGTTTTAGGGTGATAATGAGAATAAGGAGAACATTTGAAGCATCAAGACTTGATTATTAAGTTGAGAAGAGAAGACCTTGGAGATACCACGACACGTTGAGATGAATGGATGGTTAGGTAGACGGATTTAGTTTGATTAGGAGATTAGATGATAGAGGTAAGGATAGATGTAGTTTGACGGTTCATTGATTTTGGAGGATAAATTTATGGGTTAATACGAGGAGAATATATTGGGGATGTGATGATTGTTGATTTGTAGACGGTAATGTGGGTTTACAGTTAGGCGCTAGGAGGTGATTCTAGTTGTAGCTTTATTCGGTGAATAGACGAGTTATGATGGATTATTTGAGGAACGCTGATCGAAGTTATAGGAGTAGCGATCATTATATGGAATATAGGAGTTGTAGGCATAGGTGCTTATAGATATTTTATTATTATCAGTATGAGTGATTCCGAGGGCAGAATCATTTCTAAGGTGGGTAGAATGTAATGGCCGCTTTCCGACCGTTCGTATTTTCTGCGCGTACGACTCTTTTCGTGTGCGTATTTTATTTGGCCTCTTCTTGGATCTGGAATATACGATATGATACGTCATTGTGACCGTAAGGAAGAGTAGTTATTTGTGGGATTCTTGGTGAACGACATTTCACGGGTCGTTCTCCCACAAATCGAGTTTGATTGTTGAGTCGTCGTAGTTTTAGACTTAGTCGCCGGATCTTTTATTTTTTCTGTTCATTTTTCGTGGACCAAACTGTAATTGATCATTGTACCCCCGAGCCTATCTCCGTCACAGTCGTCCCGATATTTTTTTCGTAATTTTCTGACACTCCTAGCCCACCCAAATCACGAATCAAAATCCAAGCCCGATTAGCCTAATCCAATTTCGAATTTCAAACTTAACCCAAATCAATTTGGATCCTTACATATCTTGCATGATTCACTGGGCTACCCTCACCCAACTTTACCCGACTTTGTACACCCCCTCACTTACCCTTTCTCCTAGTCACCCCTTAGTTATACCCTCCTTAAAGCAAATTTTAGCACACAATCTCTTTAAATCCAAACCAACTCAGCCCTAACCCATAAAACTCACGCAACCCACCCTTGGCCGCCTCCTTGATCCTCCTCCAACCGCCCACGGCTGCCCCCAACACCCTACCACCGGCTACCACCCTCTCCTCCGCCATCTCCTCCATCTCCTCCTCTCTAAGAGCCCCTAAACTCAAGAGAAATCAGCTTTGGCCGAATATGTGCATAGCAAAACCCATCGCCAAAAACCCCACACCCACCGGCCGTCCGCCACCGTTGGCGACCGCCGCCACCCCCACTTGACTCCTATTTGACCCCCCCGATCATCTTCAACTCCCCTTACCCTCGTCCCTCATCTCTACCTCCTCGAAACACCTCTCGAACTCGCCCTAGCGGCTGTTTTTGACAGATCTGTGCGCTGATCTTCAATGCCAGCGCACGGCCACCTCCGACCACTTCTGGCAACCACTCCACCACCGTTGGATTTCTAGTCCTTTAGCTACTACAATTTTCTTTTGACTCTTTTGATCGCTGGTTTTCCGCTGAGACGCGCGGTAACGAGCGTTGTGCGAATCTGTCTTCTACGACTTCTCACGGCCACCCACCGCCGTACGCTCACGCCGTCGGCCACCCACCAGGCCGAGCAACCCCCTCTGACCTACTTCAATCATCGACAGACCCCTTGGACCCTCAGAGTTCACGTGTGTCACAGTACTCACGTGTTTTTACTCGACGTCGCCGCCATCGTGAAGATCCGTTGCGCTACCCGCAACGGGAGATAGATCACCGCTTGCTCGTTGTTTTCGTGTCTCCACCTCACTATCCAGAGGTGCCTCACTGTGCTACCCATGGCCAAGGACTTGCAAACGACGCCGACACATCACCGTTCAGACCCGACATCCGCTTTTTGAACGACGTCAAAAGGTTAGTCCTCTAACGCGTAGTAAGAACCCCCACCGTAGCAAAACGAAAACTTAAATCTAAAAATATTCAAAAATAATTAAATTTCATTTCCACACCTTTAAAATGTTACAAATATTAGACATCGACGAAGGAATGAATTTCTGTGCACATAGGATAGATCGTAGATTAGGCGGAACTGAAACGAAAACGTGACTTTGACTGCTAAGATAGCCCCATTGAACCTAGAAATGAACTCTAATAGGAATGATGAAAATGTGTTCTGACACCGTCGTTGACCCATTTCAGACGGATCCTCGCTAACGCACCACTTCGATGGGACGCTCCGGACAGACGACGCTCTCGCCATCGCATGCAAGTGTTTACACTTGTACTCGTACGGCCACGTTTAGGCCATCTCCTTCTTAGAATGATTGAGTACATTTAAAGAGAACCAAACGTGAAATGATAACGTCCGGAAACCCCCCTTGACAGCTTAGACTTGAGGACGAAGTCTAAGCACAACAACAACAACAACTAACACCTTAGGGTTTTCTGGTGTGTGCGTGCATGTGGACCCCCTAGAAGAAAAATCCTTACACTTGTCATGTCGTGTCCTGTTACAAAAAGCCTCCAGACGTTTCGGATGCTCTCCACGCGAGAGTGATCCCTATTATACAAAAAGCCTCCGGACGTTTCGGATGCTCTCCATCGAGAGTGATCCCTGTTATACAAAAAGCCTCCGGGCGTTTCGGATGCTCTCCACGCGAGAGTGATCCCTGTTATACGAAAAGTCTCCGGGCGTTTCGGATGCTCTACACGCGAGGGTGATCCCCGTTACACAAAAGGCTTGCATGCGTTTTGGATGCTCTCCACGCGAGGGTGATCCCTGTTACACAAAAAGCCTTCGGGCGTTTCGGATTCTCTCCACGCGAGAGTGATCTCTGTTACACAAAAAGCCTCTGGGCGTTTCGGATGCTCTCCATGCGAGAGCGAACCAAAGCCTCCGAGCGTTTCGGATGCTCTTCCAGCGAGAGTGATCCCTGTATTGTCTTGTCTTGAGCACTTGGGTTTGGGGTAGGGTTGAGCGGTCGAACGGGGAGAGGGTCTGGCCGCCCTCAAACCGTAAGGTGTGAACCCTTCGAGTCACACGTGTCTTGTATTGTCTTTTCATGTCCCGTCTAGCTTAGTCGCGTAGCCGGTAGCACACGCTATAGCTACTGTCTGTCGCGTTTTACTTTCCTGCACCGCTTTACTTCTTGTATATTGTAACTGTCATGTCATAACAACAGCATGTTAATCAACCAGTAAAATATTGCTCTTAATTACTTACACTTGCAGTAGAGTCTAACCCTTTCTTATAGACTTTACCTGACGTACAGTTCCTTTTCTCTTGGGTGATGTACATCAGGTGTTGAGCCAGAGTACGTGGGCGAGTCAGACACACCGGAGTACGTGGAGCCAAAGGATGTCGACCCGGAGTACCTTCCTGACGTGGACCAGACTTAGAGGTCTTTTTCATCGCTTTCTTACAGAGGGTACTACTTTTAGTTCGGGTGCGTATCACTCTTTGCTTTCTGTTTTTAGGTTGGGTGCGTAGCACCATTAGTTTCCTTTTCTGCAGTTTGTTGCCATGCTTAGGCTTCTTTTATTAGACTTGTCACATGCTGGATATTATCTCTCTTATAAAATGAATGCATCCTTCTTTCAATACTTTTGTTAACCTGAAACTTTTAAAATGGTACCCCTACAGACGCTTATTGGGTCCGAGCCTCACAGCTCCGGCCCAAGCAGACCTTAGTCACGTTTCGCTTCCGTCGTTTTGGGAAGCGGGGCGTGACAAGTGGGCAAGAGGAAACTAAAGCTATAATTAACAACCAACATCCATGAATCACTACCCAAGATATTCAACACTACTCGATCATCATGAAACAAAAGATTGAATTTTCATTCAAAATTAACCCAAATTCATTACAAAATGAGAGATATCAAAATACAAAGGGGAAGATGAAAGATTTCACCAAGCTCTCTCCAAATGAGCCCTAGCCTCCTCCAATTTGCTCATCCACCAAGGTCTCTAGCCTCCCAGCGCTTCCAACCCTAGCCCTAGCCTATTTGGGGCTGAAGACTCCCAAAAAAACAAAAACTGTAAAAAAAACAAAAACAGCCGATCCCCCCTCAATTTTTGCGCACAGGCCCAATAAACCCAAGAAAACGGGCTGCGGGTCGGGCGCACCATGCGCCCGACCCGCCCGCTGCAATGCACGTGCGTGTGCGTTTTTGGCGGAGCGGGCAGGCCGCTGGGCTGGCCCGCGTCTGCTGGTTTTTTATATTTATTTTTTTATAAAGTGATAGCGGCCCACTCCAAGAGCGGGCCGCTACTTTTTTATTTAATTCAAAATGGCGTAGCAGCTGGATCTAGCGCCACATGGCACCGCGGGATCGCGCCACGTGGCGCCCCTTTAAAACGTCTTTTCTGGTATTTAGACCCCCTTTTTTCTCCGAATAATTCACCAAAATACCCAGAATTCTCAGAAAAATTCCAGAAAGTTCTGGAAAATTCCCAAGGCTTCCAGGAGTACCTGAAAAATAAGGAAAGTAGAAATTAGTCCATATGATGATAAAATTAATATAATGTCTATTATAAATTAATATTGACCTCCCAAAATTCATATAAAATAATCAATTGCTCAAATAATTCTCAAAAATTGACAATATGATCACAATAATACCAGGAGCATATGAAAAATATCAGGAAGCCAATAAAGACGATAAAATCTATATTTTGTGCCAAGAATGAGAGTAAGCTCTTAAAATGACATGAAATGAAAATATAGCCAAAAAGAGCAAGTTTAAGCCTAATCTCTAGCACAAAATGGGGGTAGTTAAGGGATATAAATGTACACTTTTCACTCCGAATCATACCCCCCACCTAGCTTTTTGCTATTCCCTAGCAAAATATGCGATAAATTCGGATTGAAATGAAAACATGCACCAAACTCAAAATATCCTCATGGCATGCCAAAAATATTATTTCCAAGTGATTTCAAAGCCAATATACCCAATATATGAAAGTAAACAACAAATGACATTCTCCTCAATCCAATTCAAAGAAAAGTGAAGTAATAAGCACCATATCGCATTCTTTGGGATATATCACAAATGACAAAGTTTCTAACTTTCATGAAAATGGCCAAAACAAAAGAAATTCATCTAAGTGGTGGGAGATGAGATTGCATCACTCATATTGCTTATTCTTTCATTTTTTTCTCATTTTTTCTTTATCTTTTTTCTATTTTTGTATATTTTTTGGATGTTTATGTTTTGCATTCATGCGATATTGCTATGAAATACAAACACCGCCCCCTTTTGCATATACGCGATAATGTTATATATGCAAAGGGATGGTATGATCCCTAAATCTCAATTTTGGCATCCTCCCCAATGTTTCGTGGGGCACTGGATACTCAATTTGATTAGAAAGAAACATTCACTTATATAACTCTCTTTCTCATTCTAAATATGAATTATCAACTCATCCACCCACTCCTTAAGAGGAAAACAAAACATGCACCATATGGCCACAACCAATCCAATTAAAAACTAAGCCATTCATCCTAACTCATGCAATCACTTACACCAAACTTTTCCAAAATTATATCAAAGAGAGTTCACAACATCTAAAATAGTTTCATACATGGCATATTAACATTTGACTCTAAATTGGAAAAGAAATTAAAACGTGCCAATTAAACATCGAAGAAGTTGATACCAAACTAATAATCCAAAAAAATTGCATGGCATTAAGCATGTAGGGACTACGCATAAAGCTAACGGCGTAGGTACGAGGAGGACAAAAATTATATGCAATGAACTTCATGGGATGAGGGCAAAATGGAGGTATCTCAAAAAAAATTTAAGATTACATCAAAATCCTAACAATCCTAAAGATTCTAACACTCTCCCCCAACTTAAAGTAAACATTGTCCTCAATGTTAGGAGAGTATTAGATCTCGGCAAAAGATCCTAGAAAAGAAAAGAAAAGCATACGAAATCACTAAAATAAAACATTTATTTATTTACACTAGTGGAAAGAACACATCGTGGCAAAAAGCGGATCTCAAATGTATAACGGTGGTGGAAACTGCTCGATCATATCCTTTTGCTCCTCTGCAAGATGCTTTGGAGCTAGGCATCCACCGGCCTCCTTGGATTCCAGCAATGCAACTCCCAGCGTCCCCTTTGGATAATATGTGTAATGTGGGAGACGAACTGCATCAATTCAAGCCATGTCCTCATGCCCTACAACAAAAGCATTCCAAACTGGGTCGTCAGAAAAAGAATGTAAATGTAAACGACGACAATCTGAATCAAAAATGTGCGGAAGTGCGAATTGGGATTCAGCAATGCAAGGCATGATACGGTGGAAACTTCCATGAATAATAGCGCTAGGTGTGGCATGACACTCTGCCTCAGGAGGAGGATAAAGCAACTGCAGAAAGGAATCTGCAAGATACGATGGCTCAGGCTCACTATAGACCATCTCGCAATCGTCCTCGCTATCAGAAAGTGTAGGCTCTGCAGACCTCCCCAGACTATAAAATGTATCCTGAAAATCTCCATGAATGATGGCATAGTGCATATCCTGAGGTGAAGGGTATATGACCTGCTGCACTGAAGTAGGAGGAAGGTCTGGCTCGGGCTCCGTCATGGTCTATAAAATCACTCTCTCGCCCAAATCATCCTCACCATCATCAAAGAAAACTCTCCCAGCAGTCCGTCCCATGCACTTTTACACCTCAAAATGGGCGGATGTAATAGGCGTAAAACATAACTCAGGCTCTCCAATATCATCCATATCGCTCGTGCCTTCACATGCATCCACCATAACATCACCACCAACATAAAAATGCATCGTGTCATCAACATGGTCGACACGTACTCCATCATCCATCTCCTCCGGCTCATCCAAATGTATATGCTCAAATTCCTCTACTTGGCCCTAATGCACCCTCTTCACAGGTTTCTCTTGGTATTCCATAGGGTCGCATTGAAATGAGCCCTCAGCTGGCTCCTCAGGCTGGTCCTGGACCTGCTGGACTGTCTCCTCATACTCTGTAAGGTCCCTCAGGTAACACTATGAATCCTCGGTCGAATAATCAAAGAACTCCCCACCACAACTCATCTACACAAAATCCCGCCCAGAAGGTAGTAATACTGTTGAGAAGATCTGGAGGAGATGATCCTCGTGAAAGCTCTGGTATGGGCACGCAAGCACCAAATCTGTGAACCTCCGCCAAGCCTGATGGTAGGCCTCCCACTCAGCTTGGATAAAGCCCGCTATATGCTGCTCCATGGCTTGTTGCCCCTGTACCTGCTCCAAGAAAGTACGCAAAAATACTCAGAGAAATTCAGCCTGAAATGACAACCAAGTAAAATGTGAGTCGAGAGACAATGAATCAAACCACAATCTAGCATCATCTTGTAAAGAAGATGGAAAAAATCTAAAATATATGCAATCATCACCGATATTCCCACAAAGACATGAATACATCCATCTTCAAATTTTTTTATATATAAATGAGGGTTCTCCTACTCCGAGCCATGAAAGTATGGCGGAAGTGGGATATCCTCCAAATCAACGTCGGAAAAATCTGAAGATGATGCCATGTTTTTTAAAAAAAATTTCAAGAAAATGAAAATAAACAATCAAAAGACTCAATAGGTGGAAAATAAATAAAATGTAAAGACCCAACACTAAGAGATAGAAGTATCACACTAAAACTTTCAAAATCAATCAAAAATATGCTAATAATAGAGACCGTTGTCCCCAGCAACGGCGCCAATTGGTTGAACCTGAGGACGGGTAAGGGCATGCCTTCCACTCCCAAGCGTAGGAGCGTCAATGTAATAAAAAATAACCGGTGAGTACTGGGTCGGATCACATGGACAAGACGTTCTACGTTCGCAAGTTTGATCGATAAAGAAAAATAAAGTGTGATTCAACCAACTCGCTAAGTGGATGGAAGTGGAAAAAAGTGTGATGAATCAACAATCCTAACCTAAGTGGGTAGGGTTAGAGAACCACATAGGGATTTAGATAGCAAGACGAGGAGTATGGGTTGTGGGTTCACTAAGATTGGTGTTAATTAAGCTCTAATTACCTGCATACAACTCAATTGATCATCCGGCTAAGGACACTCAATCGAAAAATTTAACATTAAAGAACACAACAATTAGCAATAGGGATGGATGTATTATCATGGCACTAATCAAATTTAAACATGGTCTCTTCTCAAAGAGTGCCCACTTGGGTCTTAGCCAATTAAATTGTGCCCTAATAATAATCCAACATTAACATGAAAGTGGGCAAGAGGAAATTAAAGCTATAATTAACAACCAACATCCATGAATCACAACCCAAGCTATTCAACACTACTCAATCATCATGAAACAAAAGATTGAATTTTCATTCAAAATTAACCCAAATTCATTACAAAATGAGAGATATCAAAATACAAAGGGGAAGAGGAAAGATTTCACCAAGATCTCCCCAAATGAGCCCTAGCTTCCTCCAATTTTCTCCTCCACCAAGCTGTCTAGCCTCCCCTGGCTACCAACCCTAGCCCTAGCCTATTTGGGGAAGAAGACTCCCCAAAAAAAACAAAAACTGTAAAAAAACGAAAACATCCTATCCCCTCCTCAATTTTTGCGCACAGGCCCAATAAACCCAAGAAAACGGGATACGGGTCGGGCGCGCAGTGAGCCTGACCTGCTCGCTGCAATGCGTGCGCATTTGCGTTTTTGGCGGAGCAGGCCGGCTGCTGGGCCGGCCCGCGTCCGCTGGTTTTTTATATTTATTTTTTTTAAAGTGCCAGCGGCCCGCTCCAAAAGCGGGCCGCTACTTTTTTATTTAATTCAAAATGGCAGAGCGGTCGGATCTGGCGCCACGTGGCAACGCTGGATCCGCCACGTGGCGCCCCTTAAACCCCTCTTTTCTTGCATTTAGACCCCATTTTCCCTCCGAATAATTCACCAAAAATACACAGAAATCTCAGAAAAATTCCAGAAAATTCTGGAAAACCCCCAAGGCTTCCAGGAGTACCTGAAAAATAGTTGAAGTAGAAATTAGTCCATATGATGATAAAATTAATATAATGGCTATTATAAATTAATATTGACCTCCCAAAACTCATATAAAATAATCCATTGCTCAAATAATTCTCAAAAATTGACAATATGATCACAATAATACCAGGAGCATATGAAAAATATCAGGAAGCCAATAAAGACGATAAAATCCATATTTTGTGCCAAGAATGAGAGTAAGCTCCTAAAATGACATGAAATGAAAATATACCCCAAAAGAGCAAGTTTAAGCCTAATCTTTAGCACAAAATGGGGGTAGTTAGGGGGTATAAATATACACTTTTCACTCCAAACCAAAGAGCGCATGAGTAAGATTCCTTATGCATTGGCTATAGGATCTGTCAAGTATGCCATGATATGTACTCGACCAGACGTGTCGTATGCTTTGAGTATGACAAGTAGATACCAGTCAGACACCGGTGAAAGTCACTGGACAGCAGTCAATAATATCCTTAAGTACTTTAGAAGAACTAAGGATGCATTCATGGTGTATGGAGGATTGGAAGATGAGCTAGTTGTAAATGGTTAAACAGATGCAAGCTTCCAATCTGATAAAGATGACTTTAAATCGCAGTTTGGATATGTGTTTATGTTAAACGGAGGTGCTGTAAGTAGGAAAAGTTCCAAGAAAAACGCTATTGCAGATTCTACAACAGAAGCTGAGTATATTGCAGCATCAGATGAAGCTAAGGAAGCAGTATGGATAAGGAAGTTCATTATTGAACTAGGAGTAGTTCTTAGTATCGCAAATCCAGTGGTTCTCTATTGTGACAATAATGGTGTTATTGCACAGGCAAAAGATCCCAGATCTCATCAGATATCCAAACATATACTCAAGCGTTATCATCTCATTCAAGAAATTATTAAGAATAATGACGTCGAGATATGCAGAGTACCAACAGATGACAACATTGCTGATCCACTTACCAAAGCTCTCTCACAAGCCACGTGATAAACATATGATGTCTATGGGTATTAGATACTTGTATAATTAGGCCTAGTGCTAGTGGGAGATTGTTAGTGGGTTTGCCCTAGGCCAAATATTTGGACCTTTATGTTATGTCATTTTCATTTATAAAATGTCTCTTACTGTTATTATTATATTGCTTGCATGTTTCTTTATAATAATATTTGAATAGCAGTTTTATGTTATTCTAAGCATCTGTAGTCATTCATCGTTATGGTTTAATAATGAATTAAGACTAGTATAAGTTTGGTTAATAATTATGAGAAAATTATATGTATGGTGATACAAATCAAACTTATAGGTATTTGTTGGAGAACATGTACTGCATAGACTCGATATGAGATCATTACATGGATTAGTGTCATAAATGATCTCATAATAGTTATGTCATAGAATCCTTAGACCTGATATCATCATAGTTTCCTACAGAAGGAACATCATGTTTTGACATAACCAAACGTTATCTTTAATCAGATAATCATAAAGGTTATGATTGAGTTATGCAGAGGAAAGTGAATGAACAAGATGGAATTTGTCCCTCTCCTATGAGAGAGATATCTAATAGTCACCTTGATAAGTAGGACTGAGAAATGCATGGCCGTGCTCAAATGAATGTCATTTGATTTTATCAGTCTACTTAGTAAGCGATAAATTAAATGTTTGAACAATATAAGTATGACAATGTCCATGACTTAGGTTCAAATCAGATATCGTGTGACAAAACGATTATGACATGTTCTACTGGTTAGGTTAATATCAGACTAACGATATTCATATTAATTGGGTAGTCATAATGTCTTGCTAGAGACCAATTATGACTTGGGGGCTTCTAATGAGATTAGGCCCACTGCCAATTTAATATGAGCCTATTGGGTCGCACACAAAGAGCGTATTGGATATGATAGGGTTTAAACATGATTTCAAATTTGATTTGAAATTCGTAATGAGGCGAAATATCTTAACTGACAGATATTGTATCTCGTTAAGATATTATCCCAAAGATATCGCTGCGTAACAAAACCGCGTTAAAGAGTTAACAGATAATATACGATATTATCCTAAAGATATCTTTTTGTAACTGAAATACTTTAAATGGATAACGTGGGATTCTATATAAGATATAGAAAGAGGATTTAGTTTTTACGCATTCAATCTATCCCTCCCGTTTTTTGAGAAAGGTGACAAATGAAAGAGAGTGAAACCCTAGTTGCAGAGAAGGAGCTAGCACCCTCACAATTCATGTTCGTGACGTTTGTGTGTGGATGCCAATTGAGGGTGGTCGTTCATAGAGCATCACCTGTAGTCCGACATATTCAGATCGTCACAAAGGTTAGTAATCTATTCAAATCAATTTGAAATGCATGGATCTTGGTAGGTTCCTAATTTTTCGCTGCGTATAAACTAGTTATGCATGATAGAAACCCTAACATGTATCTCGTCACCGCCATTGACTACTTCACCAAATGGATCGAGGCGAAACCAATAGCGCAAATCACCTGGAAGGAGATGAAGAACTTCGTCTAGAAGTCCATTATATGCCGCTTTAGGATACCCCGCTCTATAGTGACGGACAACGGGAAGCAGTTCACCTGTGAGGACTTCAGAAGCTTCTGCATGGACTGGGCATCAACATCCACTTTGCCTCTATGGTGCATCCACAAAGCAAAGGGATGGCAGAAGCAGCCAACAAATGCATCCTTGGGCTCTTGAAGAAGAAGGTCGGCAGCGCCCATGGATCTTGGCCCGATGAGCTGCCCGGCATCCTTTGGTCCTACCGCACGACCTATAAAGCATCGACCGATGAGAACCCCTTCATGCTCGCCTATGGAGCAGAGGCCATCGTGCCAGTGGAGGTCGACGAGGAACCCCTCTGGCTTAGGTACTTTAACGAAGAGGACAATTTAGAAGGCCTCGACCTCAACATCGAGCTCATCGACGAGGTAAGGGACCGGGCTCTGACAAGCCTCATCAATCACTGCCAGAGGATAGCCCGGCACTATCACTCCTATGTAAAGAAGCAGAGCTTCAGGGTCGCTGACCTCATCCTCAGAGACACGACCCTCAAACCATAGATTGTCTGCCTAGGAAAGCTCACCGCAAAGTGGAAAAGGCCCTTACAAAATAACCAACATTATAGGGCTGGAGACCTACATATTAGCAACAATGGAGGGCAAGGAGTTAGCTCACCCATGAAACACCGAGCACTTGCTCAAATATTATCAATAAATTTTGGCCTAAATTATTTTTATGTTGTCTCAATTTGAATTTCAGCTCCTCCCCAAAATCGAAACACCTCCACATATGTCGGCTTGATCATTGGGAGCAAGCTACCTCGCCACAAACAAAGATCCGGGGCAGGATTCTAAGCCGCACCCTTGATAGGTCGCCGAAGGACCTAGGGAAAGCTTCCGAGCTGTGCCCCTACCATTCCAAAGGTGCAATGCAGGCTCCCGAGCCGTGCCCCTGATAGGTCGCCGAAGGACCTGGTGCAGGCTTCTGAGCTGTGCACATTGTTGGACGCAACGATCTAGGATCTCTTTGTTTGATGATGACAAACGTGTCGTGATATCTAATGTGTGTGCTAGTGTGTTTCAGGATTGGCGAACGATATATTTTCACCTTTTGGCGGAATTGCTATTCGTATAGCATATTGGGAGAGGGAGTGTGTGTGCACAAAGAAGTTTGACTTGGTCAATGGAGGAGAGATGTGGCCAAATATATTAGAAAGATTGTCTCCTATCCTTCTCCTATTCAAACACCAACTTGAATCAATCAAATCTCCTATCTATGGTACAAAGAGATAGAATCAAATCACTTTTGAAATTCCCTATTCCTATCTCTTAGGGATGCTTTCCAAAACTCTAGTAATCATCTATATAAGCCCTCAACTCAAAAGAAAAAAAACAACATTGCGGCTTACAAAAATATTGGGGGCCAACAAAATTAGTGCGGCATACACCTATAAAAGTCTTAATCTCCAATATCTTTTGTGTGGCTGAATTTTTAAACCCCTCTCTGAAACTTTGAGAGCTAAGGTTTGCAACAAAAAATAAGGGGCTGCTTTATTCTTTTCTCTTGGTTTTTTTCAAAGCCCTCACGTGTTATTTCAATCCCCTTCATATATTTTCAAAAGGGACTCCTGAGTTTTTGCCGACGAAGCTGATCGTCTCCTCACCGTGAACATCAACGAAGGCCGCTGCAGAAGTTCTACGTCACCGTCGACTTGCAAGAGAAGAGGGCTTTCCAAAGAGGCGCTGGGCACTCCAACCATCATCCTCAAGTCGCCGTCGAGAACGAACTCTCTGATCTCGTTTCGTTCCCCGAAGTCATCGCCACAAACTCGAGGATCACCGAAGCACGTTCGTTGTTGCTGCAAATGAAGTCTCCATCGAAGGAGCTCCCCGCCTTAGAAGAAGTCGACGAAGCCCTCATCACTGCTCGAGTTGCCATCGACGACGAGGCTTGTTACCGCTGCTCTGAGACCGTAGCTACTGTCGCCAAACAAACACCACTGTTGTCATCTGAAGTGTCGTCGTAGAGTGCTCGCTGTCCGTGATCGAAGACGAAGCGACGAAGCCAAAGGATCTACCGAAGAGCTGTAACACCATCTGAGAAGGAGACGCCGGCACCGTTGAAGAAGCACTCGCCCCCTGCCATCGCCGAGGAGCTGCCACCGGTGAAGTTGTCGCTGCTGCCACTCACGTAGAGATCGTCACTGCACAGAAGTCACGCCACCGGAGAGCCATCGCCGCCAACACCATCGGATTCGTCCTCGCCGTGTCGAAGACGGAGAGCCCTGCATGAATCGAAATAGGAACGGACGGCTGTGATCGCAAAGCAAATCACTCGGACGACTGAGATCGCTGCATGCGTAAACGAGGAGAAGCAGCGCTCCGAGAAATCAAAACGAAGGCGATCACTTGATTAGCAAAACGAAGACCGCAGGATTGAGAATTAACGGCAGAGATTGATTAGTACGAGTGAAAGCGAAACGAAGCCCGCGAAATATTCTCGAGCTGACGTGGACGAGGCTCTGCCGAGGGATCAAACCAAACGGGAAATAAATCAACGGCCGAGATTCATGGCCGCATGATCTTATAAGAGAACGCGAGATTTGTTTGCTGACGTGGCGTTGCGTTTTATTTGGAATTGCTGTGCGCACCAACCGAGCTTAATTGAATTTGAACTGCAGCTGCTTTGCGCACAGACCAGTGCATAACCTGACATCCAGGAGTCGGATTGAGACACCATTTGCGTCAGATCGGAGCTGACGACGTGCTGATTGACAGAGACGCCTACACGGACACAAACTGAGCATTTATAAACCCTTAAACTCTTTTATTTGTGTCTTAGTGTAACGTTCTCTGTAGGGGAAACTTTACCTATTTTTGTTTGACTATTTTGGGACTTGTCTAGTTGGAACTAGACAAGTGGGACCCAGCTAGTTTGGCACTAGCTGGTAGAAAGCGTTACTAGGATTGATAGTGAGAGAAAACACAGTGTGTGGGGTACTAAGAGCCTGGCGAGTGTAGAGATGTAGAGGGTGCTCTGAGTGTGCTCTAACTTGTGGTTTTGTACCTCTTGCGCTATTCAATACTAGTTCTGCTTTGGGGGCTGGAGTAGGTCGTTGGGACGACCGAACCAGGGTAAATCTGATGTGTACTCTGTGTCTTCTTTTTATTTACCATATTGCTGCTATAACTGCGTGTGCTTATTCGTGGGTTGCACGAATTATTTTTATTAGCCTATTCACCCCCCCTCTAGGCTAGGATCCAGATCCAACAAGTGGTATCAAATCCAGGTTTTAGGATCTAGCCTAGGATTGACCATGAATAACCATATGGATAGTGCTTTTGCTGAGGGTCAGTCTGTTTCCCATCCCCCTAGATTTAATGGAGGTGATTATGCTTATTGGAAAAATCGAATGAAAATCTACCTTATTTCTGTTGATTATAAAGCTTGGCAAATAATTGAAAAAGGATATAAACTGCCTGTTATTAAAGTAGAAAATGTTGAGATTGAAAAACCAAATGACAAATGGGATGATGATGATTGGAAATCTTACTCTTTAAATGCTAAAGTTATGAATGCTCTCATTTGTGCACTTGATAAATCTGAATATAATAGAATCTCACATTGTTTAACTGCGCAGGAAATTTGGCATACTTTGGAGGTGACGCACGAGGGAACGTCACAGGTAAAGGAGTCTAGACTGTCTCTTTTGAGTGCAGAGTTCGAGGGATTTCGCATGCTACCATCAGAGAGCATATCAGAGATGTATGCGAGGTTCACCGACATAGTCTACAAGTCTAGCTCGCTTGGAAAGCCATATGATAGCCTCGATCAAGTGAGGAAGATCCTAAGAGCATTGCCAAGCTCTTTCAGACCAAAGGTCACCGCCATCCAGGAAGCAAAGGTATTGTCACAATTGAAGGTGGAGGACCTTATTGGTAATTTGATGTCCCATGAGTTGGAACTACAAAATGTTGAAGCAAGAGAGAAACCTGAGGAGAAAGAGAAAGCCATAAAGCCACTTGCTCTGAAAGCTGACGAAAGTGACGATGATGACGACGACATAGCGCTAATGGTGAGAAACTTCAGAAAGTTCATCAAGACCAAGCATGGGAGAAATGAAATGGCACCCAAGTTTAACCGTTCTAACTTTAATAATTCTTCCAAGCAATTTAATGATCAGAAATCTACTGATAGAATGCAATGTTTTAAATGCAAGGGAAGAGGACATCTGATGAAGGATTGCCCAAATGAAACTGCTCAGCTCGCTAAAGGAAAAGGAAAAGCGAAGGTATTAACATGGGATATGGATAGCGAAGCTGAAAGCGAGGAGGAACATGAAGCCCATTCTTGCATGGCGTTGATGGGGATCCAAGATGAGAAACCGTCAGGTAGCAAAGCTGAACTTCTTAAAATTTGTGAAGAAATGCAAAATCAAATAGTAGATTATGAGTTCACTATTGAATGTCTTCAAAATCAGAACTATGACATGCAAGTTAGAGATAATAAGGTGTTTAAAGAGAATGAAAACCTTAAAACTAAACTTAATGCATGTAAGTCTACTATTGAAGTCATGAAGAAGGAAAAAGAAAGCTTTGATGAAAATGCTCCTTGTATTTCTTGTTCCTCATTATTAAATCAAATTAGCATGCTTAAACTTGATTTGATTAAGCTCGAAACTGAAAAAGACTATGTGATTAGAGAGCTTAATGATAAATTCTGCATGTTGGATAATGACTTTAAAAGAAAAATGATTGAATTTGAAAAGAAGGAAGAGGAAAACAAGAGAGCTTTTGTTAGTAAATGCACGATGCTTGTGGAAGAAAATAAACAATTAAAAACCAAAGTCTCTCATCTTGAAGTGGCCATTAAGAAATTCTCTAAGGAAAACAATCGTTGGACACTATTTTAAAGAATCAATTATATGGCAATAATAGAAGAGGACTTGGTTTTGGTCTGAAAAACGTTGAAAAGCAAAAATTCAAGAAATTTCACAATGTACCCTCTATTGCAAAGAACAAATATGCAAAGTGCTTTACTTGTGATAGTGTAGGCCACACTTCATATTATTGTAAATTTAGGAACACAAATATCAAGTTTAAACAAGTGTGGGTTCCTAAAACAATATTGGCTTATATTAATGGACCTTGTTGGATTCCAAGGTCACACTTAACACCTTTCATGTAGGTAATGTGGAGATTTGGCGAGGAGCAAACTTTTCAATGTCTCATTATTTTAGCTCCTTCGTCAAATAGCGACGAGAAGGTATAATTTTTTTATCCCTCTTTGCATTTCATTGCATACCTTCATAGATTGTTTTGTGTGCTTGTTTTTATTTTGTTTTGTGTGCTTGCATGCATGATTTTTAATGTTTTTATTTCCGAAATAAAAAAACAAAAAAAATTGAAAAACCAAAAAAAATAAAAAAAATGGGCTTAAAAGAATACCCCTTTCTGATTTATCTTAAGTGGTATTGTATGAATGTTCGAATCTATCCCCTGTAGAAGTTAATTCATTATTGTTGTAGCTACATGAACATTTTGTTATCTTTTTAGTAGTCATGACATGTCTCATAAGTTTTAAACTTGACTTCTACACCTACATTCGCACTTTCACGATATTTGACTTTTTAGTGCTTTTGGAGATTCTTTTGAAGAATAATGGAAAGTGAATGTAGGAATGATTAATTTCTGAATTCTCTAAGGTATATGAAGTGTTCAGCCATGAATTAAAATTGAGCACAAAAGAATTGCAAATGAAAAAAATGAAAATTGCTCTGTATGAAAAATGAATACACTTCATGGCTAATACACAACCCACGAGTATCCAACTTGTGCTAAATGGGTAATCATTAGCGTTGGTGTATATAACTCGTCAAGCAATGCCACCCCGCATTTAAAAGTCCTTTTAGGCCATGTTTCGGGGATCAGTAACTTGAACTCATCTTTGATGAGGTGGGAAAAATCAATCCTAGTGATATTCATGAAAATTGGAAAATGTGGATTGATTTGGTTGATTGTTCTAAAATTGAATCTCTTCTTGTACTTTATTGTCTATATCACTACACTTACACAAACGTGGGAAGTCGTGTTATGAAATTCTATGAGCTTGGATTGTCTATTCTTTAGAAAACTCATGCAAATTGCACGCTACATTTAATAATGGTTTATTTTTGCATGGAATATTGTTGTGACTTCATTAATCCACTTTTGGTGATTACAAAGGGGGAGAAAGAGAATGAAAGATTTGTGTGTTGTCGAGTTGTCGGTATTATTTGTTGAAGGGGGAGCTTGAGAGAAGGGGAGCATGCTTTTATATTTACTATTTGTTGTGCATGCTTTGTAATGCTTGAATGACTCATCCATACATCATATTCCATTACACGCTTCAACACACTTCACACACCCATCTATTGCTCAAATCTTTTATCGGTTTGTCATCACCAAAAGGGGGAGATTGTTGGACGCAACGATCTAGGATCTCTTTGTTTGATGATGACAAACGTGTCGTGATATCTAATGTGTGTGCTAGTGTGTTTTAGGATTGGCGAACAATATATTTTCACCTTTTGGCGGAATTGCTATTCGTATAGCATATTGGGAGAGGGAGTGTGTGTGCACAAAGAAGTTTAACTTGGTCAATGGAGGAGAGATGTGGCCAAATATATTAGAAAGATTGTCTCCTATCCTTCTCCTATTCAAACACCAACTTGAATCAATCAAATCTCCTATCTATGGTACAAAGAGATAGAATCAAATCACTTTTGAAATTCCCTATTCCTATCTCTTAGGGATGCTTTCCAAAACCCTAGCAATCATCTATATAAGCCCTCAACTCAAAAGAAAAAACAACAACATTGCGGCTTACAAAAATATTGGGGGGCAACAAAATTAGTGCGGCATACACCTATAAAAGTCTTAATCTCAAATATCTTTTGTGTGGCTGAATTTTTAAACCCCTCTCTGAAACTTTGAGAGCTAAGGCCGCAACAAAAAATAAGGGGCTGCTTTATTCTTTTCTCTTGATTTTTTTTTCAAAGCCCTCGCGTGTTATTTCAATCCCCTTCGTATATTTTCAAAAGGGACTCCTGAGTTTTTGCCGAAGAAGCTGATCGTCTCCTCACCGTGACCATCAACGAAGGCCGCTGCAGAAGTTCTACATCACCGTCGACTTGCAAGAGAAGAGGGCTTTCCAAAGAGGCGCTGGGTACTCCGACCATCATCCTCAAGTCACCGTCGAGAACGAACTCTCCGATCTCATTCCGTTCCCCGAAGTCATCGCCACAAACTCGAGGATCACCGAAGCACGTCCGCTGTTGCTGCAAACGAAGTCGCCATCGAAGGAGCTCACCGCCTGAGAAGAAGTCGACGAAGCCCTCATCGTTGCTCGAGTCGCCATCGACAACGAGGCCTGTTACCGCTGCTCCGAGACCATAGCAGCTACCGCCAAACGAACACCACTGTCGTCATCTGAAGTGCCGCCGTAGAGTGCTCGCTGTCCGTGATCGAAGACGAATCGACGAAGCCAAAGGATCTGACGAAGAGCTGCTGCACCATCTGAGAAGGAGACGCCGACGTCGTTGAAGAAGCACTCGCCCCCTGCCATCACCAAGGAGCTGCCACCGGTGAAGTTGTCGCTGCTGCCACTCACGTAGAGATCGTCACTGCACAGAAGTCACGCCACCGGAGAGCCATCACCGCCATCACCATCGGAGTCGTCCTCGTCGTGTCGAAGACAGAGAGCCCTGCATGAATCGAAATAGGAACGGACGGCTGTGGTCGCAAAGCAAATCACTCGGACGACTGAGATCGCTGCATGCGTAAACGAGGAGAAGCAGCGCTCCGAGAAATCAAAACGAAGGCGATCACTTGATTAGCGAAACGAAGACCGCAGGATAGAGAATTAACGGCAGAGATTGATTAGTACGAGTGAAAGCGAAACGAAGCCCACAAAATATTCTCGAGCTGACGTGGACGAGGCTCTGCCGTGGGATCAAAGCAAACGGGAAATAAATCAACGGCCGAGATTCATGGCCGCATGATCTTATAAGCGAACGCGAGATTTGTTTGCTGACGTGGCGTTGCGTTTTATTTGGAATTGCTGTGCGCACCAACCGAGCTTAATTGAATTTGAACTGCAGTTGCTTTGCGCACAGACCAGTGCACAACCTGACATCCAGGAGTCGGATTGAGACACCGTTTGCGTCAGATCGGAGCTAACGACGTGCTGATTGACAGAGACGCCTACACAAACACAAACTGAGCATTTCTAAACCCTTACACTCTTTTATTTGTGTCTTAGTGTGACGTTCTCTGTAGGGGAAACTTTACCTATTTTTGTTTGACTATTTTGGGACTTGTCTAGTTGGAACTAGACAAGTGGGACCCAGCTAGTTTGGCACTAGCTGGTAGAAAGCGTTACTAGGATTGATAGTGAGAGAAAACACAGTGTGTGGGGTACTGAGAGCCTGGCGAGTGTAGAGACGTAGAGGGTGCTCTGAGCGTGCTCTAAATTTTGGTTTTGTACCTATTGCGCTATTCAATACTAGTTCTGCTTTGGGGGCTGGAGTAGGTCGTTGGGACGACCGAACCAGGGTAAATCTACTGTGTACTCTGTGTCTGCTTTTTATTTACCATATTGCTGTTATAACTGCGTGTGCTTATTCGTGGGTTGCACGAATTATTTTTATTAGCCTATTCATCCCCCTCTAGGCTAGGATCCAGATCCAACACCCATACCCTTCCAAAGATTCGGGGCAGGCTTCTAATCTGCGCTCCCGATAGGTCGCCAAAGGACCTTAGGCAGGCATCCAAGCTGTGCCCTTACCCTTCCAAAGATCCGAGGCAGGCTTTCGAGCCGCGCCCCCGATAGGTCGTCGAAGGACCTGGGGCAGGCTTCTAAGCTGCGCCCATATCCTTCCAAAGATCCGGGGCAGGCTTTCGAACCGTGCCCCTGATAGGTCGTCAAAGGACCTGAGGCAGGCTTCCGAGCTGTGCACCTACCCTTCCAAAGATCCAGGGCATGCTTCCGAGCCGCACCCCTGATAGGTCGCCAAAGGACCTGGGGTAGGCTTCTAATCTGCGCCCCTATCCTTCCAAAGATCCGGAGCAGGCTTCCAAGCCATACCCCCGATAGTTCGCTAAAGGACCTGGGGTAGGCTTTCGAGCTACGCCCATATACCCTTCCAAAAATTTGGGGCAGGCTTCCAAGCCACGCCCCCGATAGGTCGCCAAAGGACTTGGGGCAGGCTTTCGAGCTGTGCCCATATCCTTCCAAAGATTCGGGGCAAACTTCCGAGCCACGCCCTCGATAGGTTACCGAAGGACCTGGGGCATGCTTCCGAGCTATGCCCCTACCCTTCCAAAGATATGGGGAGGCTCCTGAGCCGTGCCCCAGATAAGTTATCGAAGGACCTAGGACAGGCTTCCGAGCTGTGCCCCTACCCTTCCAAAGATCCGCGGTAGGCTTCCAAGTCGCACCCCTGCTAGGTCGTCAAAGGACTTGGGGCAGGCTTCTGACTGGCGCCCCGTTTACGGTTTGGGCACGGTGTCGTTTTACCGCAAGTGCACGGTTAGTGTAGGGTGCGGGTATATCGAACTCAGGGAGGTGAATGGCTTGAATGGCTACTAGCCTTGCCTAGGTTGTGTGCTAGCTACGCAGATGATATGGGTGGAAGTGTAGAAATAAAATAAAAAATGAAAAGGACACGAAATGAATCATCGCTAACACGGGCTAGAGCACTCATGACACTTGGCATTCGACTTGACCCAGGGTGAGACATTGCCCCGAAAGGTGGTACCTAGCATCTAATGGGCCCGATATTCCGATCGATGCCCAGTACGCTAGGTCTACCCAGTTTCGGATGGTGGGCATTCATATGTCCATTAACACCTTCTGCCACCGGGAGAATTAAGGTCACAATGATAACTCCCAACATTTCATCAAGCCGTTCCCACGTGCGAGGACTCGATGTCAACGCTAGTGGCATGAGCTGTGTCTAGGGAGTCAACCGCCAAGTTTATTCCCCCTTGGCCCGACGGTCAAAGGCGGTCTTTCTCCCGCCAATGACAATAAAACGTCCCCGCGTAACCCTAATGGACAAATAGGTCGAATGTGATTTCTAGCAATACATCGAAGCGGATCTTAACTGGACAAGACACCGAACCCCAATCCCCACCACAACTAGTGTGTTGCCGTACGAATTGGACTCAGATTTCTAGAAATCCCCATTGATACATTCCATCGAACACATACCATGCAATCAAGTCAAACGTAAATTCCAAGCATCAATCCTACTCTAACCTGTATTAGGGTTCATCAAACACTACTCAATGGTGAAGAACATAAAAGAAAGCAATGAAAAAGACAACTAAAGATTCACCATCAAGCAAAATGAAGATAACACAAACAATGGAAAATAAGAGAAGAAAATACTTATCTTGCAATTGAATCACCAATCCTTTACAAGATTTATTGAAGTAGAAAACATAATCTAACCTATCCTAAAGCTCCCAAGAAAGGAGAAGAAAAAATTCTAAAAATGGGAGAAGAAGTCTCTCGAGTCGTGCCCCATCTTCTATTTATAAGCCCCTCAAAACCCTCACGGTTCGGGTCCAAAAACCCAGCAAAACTGCCAAAACAGGCTCACCCGATCGGGTGGAAGTTCACCCGATCGGGTGGAAATAAACAGAGACTCAACCGCTGAAATTTGGCTCAACCGATCAGCCACCCGGACACCCAACCGATCGGGTGAAATGAAAATCCAGACATCACTCAATTTCAGCACACAGCTGCGCTAAGAAAATTCCAGAAAAATGTAGAAAAATCGGATTTTGGTATGCGACCTATCATTGGAAAGATAACGACGATGCCGACGCTAGAAAAATAAGAGATCACCCAAAATCCCTCTAGAATGATAGCAGATATTCAGTGAATGAGCAGCAGTGTGCGAAAGGGAAAGAAAAGGCCACCCGGTCGGTTGAAATGTCAACCGGTCGGGTGAGTTCTTCCCCAAATTGACCCGGGGAGATGACCCGATCGGTTGAGCTGAGCGTCAGCTTTGCCTTCGGTCTTCAGACACTTCACCCGATCTCCTGAATTGATCGGTTGAGTTCTCCGGGTCATCGTTTGGAAATAACGGCTACAGATGAACTGATCGGATGAGATATCACCCGATCGGTTGGAATTAAGCTCCAAAAGACAGAGAGCTCTGTCGATCTCACCTGATCGCTGAACCGATCGGGTGGGTTGCGCTTCGGTTCAACTCCTGTCCAGGTCGGATACGCGTGCATCAACCGATCGGGTGGCTGTGTCCACCCGATCGGTTGAGGGCTGAAATATGGATTTCTTCGTCGTTTGGCCCTCTGGATCGCGCGTGACTCCTCCCATTGCTCCGGGGACTCATGATATCTTCTTTATATGTTCCCAATGCTGGTAATATCCTGCATTTACACAAAAACACAAAGAGGTGAAAGAAAACTAAAAATCACAAGAGAAAGGGTACGGAACGACGTAAAACAACGGAAAATCACAAAGAAGACGTGCGTGAATATATAAAATATAAACACACGTCAAATTCCCCCAAGCTGAACCCTTCCTCGTCCTCGAGGAAGATGAGTGAGAGTAGGAGCTCGGAGGGAAAAATAGAGAGAGACGGAAAGAGAAAACAAAATCCTAGATCGCTCGTCAAAGCCAACAAAACCAAACACGCCACACTTAAGTAAGCATGCGGCAAAACACAACACTAAACCAAGAAATATGAGTCCAAATAAGTGTCGTGGGCCCACACGGTGAAGCGCGAGTGAGTGTGGTCGTGTGCTAGCAGACGGTGTTACTATCTACATTATACAATAAAGTTCCATATACACATACCCAAAGAATGACCCAAATATCAATTCAATTCAAAATTGCGGTGAATAATAGCTCAAGCATGCACGAGAAAGGTATAAGAATAGAAGCGTATCATGCTTCAGAGATTCCATAACTAGGGAATATGAGATCACCACACTATTGCCTAGATAACCGCTAGAAAGCTCCTATGCCAAGTGTGTTCTAAAACGATGGAGGTTGAGAAGATGTGGAGTAGAATACTCGGTGCAAATTCTCACCTTCCCTTTATTCTCGATAAATAGGAAAAATATTCACACGGGAATTTTTTTTGGGTTTTGGGTATTTGTATTTTTTTGAATTTTTGGCTATACATATTTTTTCTTTTCTCTTTTCTTTTCTTTCTTTTTTTGGGTTTTTCTTTTCTCTCTTTTTTGGATTTTTGGATATTGGGATATATATACATGTGTACTCTCCCAAGCGGGAGAACGGTACACGACGAGGAGATTTGCACCAAGTAAAACAAAAAAGAAATCGGATTCTAAACACTTGGAGAAAGGAGATATTTCTCGCAAATCAGAGCGTAGGCTAAATGGGTTATCCTAGTCCTTATTTGTGGAATCCCGACACATGCGAATTGAAGTATACGATATATATATATATGGGTAAAGTGTTCCTAGGGTGACTCCTTAGATTCAATCTAAGGAGTCGCCCCCATTTTCCCCATATCCCACATTTTTTTTCGGAATTGTTTTTCATGGGGTTGTTGTTCACCTCATGGATGGTCAACGTACCAAAAATCAATTCATTCCAATACTTTTAGAGCCCCCATCTACCCCTTGCAACTTCATGATTTTTCAGCACGTTTTCAGACCGTTGAAGTTGCAAGGGGTAGATGGGGGCTCTAAAAGTATTGGAATGGCTTGATTTTTGGTATGTTGACCATCCATGAGGTGAACAACAACCCCATGAAAAATAAAATCCAAAAAAATTGTGGGATATGGGGGAAAATAGGGGCGACTCCTTAGATTTAATCTAAGGAGTCACCCTAGGAACACTTTACCCTATATATATATATATATATCTATTATACATTTGACAACGATTTTTGAATTCTAGTGCTGACTAGGACAAGATAAAGAGTGGCTGAGATTTGATCTTGGTAAATCAATGGTTGAGATTGGATTTTATGAAATTTTTGGGGGAAAATGACTTGGGAATATAAACTTTGAAATTAGAAGTGCCTTGGAAAAGAGTGTGGAAATTAAATTTGGGGGGGAAAGTGCATTGAGAAATATTGTGGAGATTAAATTTGGAAGAAAAAGTGCATTGTAAACCTAAACTTTGAAATTAAAAGTGCATTGGGAAAGATTGTGGAGAATCATGATCCATTAAATTAAACAAAATAAAAAATTTAGCGTAAAACAATTTAGCGGAACGATAAATTAGCGTAAAAATACATTGATGTTTGTTGTCTTCGGCGCCCGCTAAAATTTTTTTTCAAAGATTTGTTATTCTGCTCCGAAGGCACGGGCGCCAAATTTGTTGTTCGACGCCGAATTGGTTGTTCCGTTGTTCTGGGCCAAAGGCGCGGGCGCCGAATTTGTTGTTACAAAGATTTGTTGTTCTGCGCCAAAGGCGCGGGCGCCAAATTTGTTGTTCGACGTCGAATTTGTTGTTCCGTTGTTCCGCGCCGAAGTCGCCCGCGCAATTTTTTTACAAATATTTGTTGTTATGCGCCGAAGGACCGGGCGCCAAATTTGTCGTTCGACGCCGAATTTGTCGTTCGACGCCGAATTTGTTGTTCCACGCCGAAGACGCCCGTGCCGAAGGTGCCCGTGCCACTAAATATTTTTATGCTAATTTATTGTTCTGTTTAATTTTGGCTGTGTAAATAATTTTTCGGGGAACAAAAATTTGTCGGGGAAATGTTAAATGAACCGTGCCCGCGGGCATGGGTTATGACTAGTATATATATATATATATATATATATATATATATATATATATATATATATATATATATATATATATATATATATATATATCAGGCGCATATTCCAAAGTGGTCCATTGTGTTACTGAGAGCTCTGCGTAATAAATTGGCAACCAAGGACAGGCTAGGCGCATGGGGAATCACAAATGAATTATTCTGCGTGCTTTGCAATGACAATGCGCCTGAATCTGCTGCGCACTTATTTTTTGAATGTAACTACTCCAGTTATATTCTGACCAGGAGCTTGCTTAAACTTGGATATACGGGTGTTATTCCTACTACTCTCTCTGGTACTAGTGATTTAATTTTATCCAGTTACAGCAATTCTGACCCGGTGGGAGTATTGGCTAAAACCGTGTTGGCTTCGATGGTTTGGCACATCTGGAAGCAACGTAACAAGAGGATTTTTGAAGGACTGAGTATGAAGAAGGTGCAGTTGTTTGAAGAAATAGCTGCAGATGTATTCATAGCCATGCGTAATTTGGATATGGATCAGGCTTCAGACACGACCCCTTTTTCTAACTGGGGAATTATTGACGCTGGGTGATTTCATATTTGTACTTTCTATTGGGCCTGTGTGTTTTGGCCATTTTTGAAGTCTTTTATTTCTATTGACTAGTTGTTGATGTTTGATATTAGGCTGTTGAGGGTGACGACGCTTGTGTCCTATCCCCTCACTCCCTGGTATCTCCCATTACCAACTAGTCTACACTATTTGTATATATTTTGTGATTAATAAAGTTTTTGATTATCCGTCAATATATATATATATATATATATATATATATATATATATATATATATATATATATATATATATATTGAAAGGTTAGCTTGATATTCCATATATACAGAATTACACCTAATAGGCATGAGGTTCCAAAAAGGAGGGGATAGGGCACAAGCGTCGTCACCCTCAACTGTTGTTACCCCACCCTAAACAATATACTATACATGAGAAAACAGTCAGAAAACGATCTCTGAATTAGCCAGTATCTCTAAATTCCCATCTTGCAAGAGCTGCAATCTCATCATCATCCGTCGGCTCAAGGGCACCCATTGCAATCCGTAGATCCGCAGCAATCTCATTAAATAAAATTGTTTTGCACTTAATAACCCCTTCAAAAATTCTCCTATTTCTTTCGCGCCAAATGTGCCAAACAGAAGCAGCAAGTGATGTTTTAGCAAGTAGGCTCAATAAGTTTTTCCCCCGGAAGTGCAATAAATAGTAATCCCCAACCGCCTCCAAAGTAGGAGCAATCTGATCCTTGATGTTTAGCTTAAGCATAGCACGCCTGAGGATGTATCTGGAATAATTGCATTCAAAAAACAAGTGGCCTACAGTTTCCATAATGTTTTCGCCACAAAGAATGCAATTTGTTGGGGTATTGGTGCCCCATTTACTCAAAAATTCCTTGGTTAACAACTTCCCCTTAAATGCCCTTAGTAGAGTAAGAGACATCTTAGGAATATAATTGTTGTACCAAATTAATTTATAGTAAGGAAAGAGGTTACCCGGACTTCGAACACCCTCCCAAGCTTGTTTGAACGTAAAGCTTCCACCTTTTGCCCAAACCCAACAATCCGCACCCCCTCTTAGGTTGAAGCCGCACAGCAGAGGCCTAATATGAGCAGGCGGTTCGGCATACCTCCAGCCCGCCGGTCCCCAATAAGCACTAACAGTATTCCTCTCCTCACCCTCCGGGATGTCATATGAGTCCTTTAACGGTCCACAATCTAGCCAGTTATCAACCCAGAACAATGTTGATCTTCCATCCCTAACTTGCCTTTTAATAAGTTTTTGGGAAATATCTCTGCACTTAAGCATTCGCTTCCAAGTTCCTGACTGCAACACATTTACTTCTGCGCTAAAGAATGAAGAAGCCGAAGAATATTCCTCCCCCATCTTAGTCGCCCAAATCCCTTCCGAATTTAGAAACCTCCATATTAGCCTAATCCTAGTCGTGGTATATATATAATGCATATATATATAATGCATATAGAAGCAAACAGTAGAAGCAAATACTGCATATTCAAATCGAAGCATGATAATCTAGGGGTCAACCAAGGACAGGTATATAAATCAACATCACAAGGTAGAAGCACACCACTAGCTAGTCACGACACACGACTCACACAAAAGCAAAGTGAACCCACGAAGCGTGAAATGCAAGAGGACTCGGCTTCCTAGGGTTAGTGAATGTGATAACCATATCTATGCTAAGTGTGTGTGTAGTTTTGTGGCAATTCATCATATGGGGTCATCTCTAGGAGAGAGAGAGAGAACAAAAGATGAGAAGAAAAAGGAAAACACGATGGAAAAAGGCTAAAAAAACAAAGAAAAAGACACAAATGACGCACAAAGTACGACTCCCCCAAGCTGAAACCTGTATTGCCCTCAATGCAATAGTAGTAAATACGAGAGGGCAATGAAAATGGGGGGAAAGTACGCACCGACACAAAAAATGAAAAACGTGAAAAACATGAAAAACACACAGATGAAACTGAAAAATAAAGAAAAAGAAACACACAAATAAGAATTTCATAAAAACAAACACACGACAAAGACGTCACATGACATGCACAAAAGTCGATTTCCCCCAAGCTGAACATGGCAATGCTAGCGAAATGAGATGATCATGGTGATGCAAAAATAATGGGCTAGGGGGAGAATCGGAAAAGAAAAAGAAATAATTCAAAATGCAGCAGAGGAAGTGTCCTCGTCTTCCTCGGTAGAGGATGGGGGTGTGGGCGGGAGAAGTGATAGAAGGGCACGACATGATGGGTTATTATGATGCAAAAGCAAACCCTAGATACGCTCCCCTCGCTAATGAGAGGAGACGAGATTATTCTAATCTAAACTCGAAAACTGTAAATTTCTACAATACTGGATTAGGATACACCTGAGCATAGGCGGATCCAGAATCTGGAGTGGGGCATGTAGCTGCTCTAACTTCTCCTTCTGTGGCTCCAACAGAAGTGATGTGCCATGAGTGCCAATGGACCCAAGCAATGCACCTCCAAGCATCCTTAATATGTGTCCACCTGTGACCTGCAAAGGACGAGGTGCATTAGTACATGGCAAGAAATTATTTCCCAAAATAAATGTATCCCAGAGATAATCGTCAACATAAGATGGAAAAATAATAAACAGGTGACGAATACTCCCTGAGAATGGGTCGCTATCCTCTGTACTAGTGACGACCGAATTCTCGCTCTCCATGAGAAGTAGCTCTCCAGGTAGTGACGCACCGTAGCATACCTCGAGGGAAATAGATACAGTGTCCTGCGAGAGATATGGTGTGTCAAAAACATTTAAGTCTAAAGAAATAGGACGTGAAAAGCGAGACTCAAAAGTGGAGTGAGAGTGAGTATGAAAATCTCCCTGAATAGTTGCAATATGCTCATGTAGGTGCTCAGCCGTAGAAGAAATGGGGAGCGATGGTAGAGGTAGATGTGACTCTGGCTCCATGAAGTGGACCATCGTATCCAAGCCCTCATGCACATTCTCCTCAACGATATGCTCATACTCCACCATCTGCCCGATGTCCTGAATGACATCCTCATGGTTGACCACAGACCAAGGAGGAAGCTGTGACAGAGATGGCTATGGAGGTGGATGTGGAGCAGACCCCTCCTATGTGGTCGTGGTGTCCTCATCCTCACGCACATCCTCCTTGCCGGTACGCATAAGCTCTGTAAACTCCTCGGTGCTCTCATAGGACTCATGTGGGGTATCCAAATCAAGACGAGAAGTCTCTCCCATAGATCCTATAGAAATCACCCAATCCTCACTATCATCATCAAAAAATGCTTCGTCATCCAAGTGGTAGTGTTGGAAAAATGGGGTATCGGCTTGAGATGTGTGTATGGTGGCCGATGAGATGGTGGTCTCAACCATGAAAGTGGGTATATCCTCTCCTTCATCCCCTCTCCTTGGTGTAGGCTCGGTGATTGGTACCATCAAGTTTTGTAATATTTGGCCTTGGTTAAATATGGCACTTTCAAGGAGAGACACGAGGCTTGATTCTTCTTGCGTTGGTGGAGGGATATACGGTTGAGAAAATGGATGGGAGGTGTTTGGGCTAAGGTTGTGGGAAAATGTTTGGACTTGGTGTAGGGGGAGGCTCTTAAGTTTTAATAGGCAATCATAATACATGTGCCCTGCCATCCCATAAGTCTCATAAACCACAAATGAACAAGGATCGTATCCTCCCATCTGAGCATCGAAATTTGATCTCCACATGGTTATACCAAAGATACCTGGACAACAGAAATAAAAAAACTAGAGAGGAGCGTCAATGGTACAAGAGAATAATAAAAAGATAATATAATGGTGGGGAAAAAAAATTCTAGGTTATTATATTTGTTTTTTATGCGTAGTCTAACGAACCCAAGCTAAGCCGAACGCCCTGGCAACGGTGCCAAAAACTTGACCGGCGTCCCGTTTACGGTTTGGGTGCGGTGCCATTTTACCGCAAGTGCACGGTTAGTGTAGGGTGTGGGTATATCGAACTCAGGGAGGTGGATGGCTTGAATGGCTACTAGCCTCGCCTAGGTTGTGTGCTAGCTATACAGATGATATGGGTGGAAGTATAGAAATAAAAGAAAGAAATGAAAAGGACACGAAATGTATCCCCGCTAACACGGGCTAGAGCACTTATGACACTTGGCATTCGACTTGACCCAGGGTGAGACATTGCCCCCAAAGGTGGTACCTAGCTCCCATGGGCCCGATATTCCGGTCGATGCCCAGTACGCTAGGTCTACCCGGTTTCGGATGGTGGGTATTCCCATTTCCATTAACACCCTCCGCAACCAGGAGCATTAAGGCCACAATGATAACTCCCAACATTTCATCCAAGCCGTTCCCACGCGCGAGGACTCGATGTCAACGCTAGGGGCATGAGCTGTGTCTAGGGAGTCAACCGCCAAGTTTATTCCCCCTTGGCCCGACGGTCAGAGACGGTCTTTCTCCCGCCAATGACAATAAAACGTCCCCGTGTAACCCTAATGGCCAAATAGGTCGAATGTGATTTCTAGCAATACATCGAAGCGGATCTTGACTGGACAAGACACCGGACCCCAATCCCCAACACAACTAGTGTGTTGCTGTACGAATTGGACTCAGATTGCTAGAAATCCCCATTGACACATTCCATCGAACACATACCATGCAATCATCAATCCAAGCATCAATCCTACTCTAACCCGTATTAGGGTTCATCAAACACTACTCAATGGTGAAGAACATAAAAGAAAGCAATAAAAGAGACAAGTAAACATTCACCATCAATCAAAATGAAGATAACACAAACAATGGAAAATAAGAGAAGAAAATACTTATCTTGCAATTGAATCACCAATCCTTTACAAGATTTATTGAAGTAGAAAACCTAATCTAACCTAACCTAAAGCTCCCAAGAAAGGGGAAGAAAAACTGCTAAAAATGGGAGAAGAAGTCTCTCGAGTCGTGCCCCATCTTCTATTTATAAGCCCCCTCAAAACCCTCACGGTTCGGGTCCAAAAACCCAGCAAAACTGCCAAAACAGGCTCACCCGATCGGGTGGAAGTTCACCCGATCGGGTGGAAATAAACAGAGACTCAACCGCTGAAATTTGGCTCAACCGATTGGCCACCCGGACACCCAACCGATCGGGTGAAATAAAAATCCAGACATCACTCAATTTCAGCACACAGCTGCGCTCAGAAAATTCCAGAAAAATGTAGAAAAATCGGATTTGGGCCTGCGACCTATCGTTGGAAAGTTAACGACGATGCCGATGATATAAAAATAAGAGATCGCCCAAAATCCCTCTGAAATGATAGCAGATCTTAAGTGAATGAGCAGCAGTGCCCGAAAGGGGAAGAAAAGGTCACCCGATCGGCTGAAATGTCAACCGGTCGGGTGAGTTCTTCCCCAAATTGACCCGGGGAGATGACCCGATCGGTTGAGCTGAGCGTCTTGCCTTCGGTCTTCAGACACTTCACCCGGTCTCCTGAATTGATCGGTTGAGTTCTCCGGGTCATCGTTTGGAAATAACGGCTACAGATGAACCAATCGGGTGAGATATCATCCGATAGGTTGGAATTAAGCTCCAAAAGACAGAGAGCTCTGTCGATCTCACCCGATCGCTGAACCGATCGGGTGGGCTACGCTTTGCTTCAGCTCCTGTCCAGGTCAGATATGTGTGCATCAACCGATCGGGTGGCTGTGTCCACCCAATCGGTTGAGGGCTGAAATATGTATTTCTTCGTCGTTTGGCCCTCTGGATCACGCGTGACTCCTCCCGTTGCTCCGGGGACTCATGATATCTTATTTATACGTCTCCAACACTGGTAATCTCCTGCATTTACACAAAAACACAAAGATGTGAAAGAAAACTAAAAATCACAAGAGAAAGGGTACGGAACGACGGAAAGCAACGGAAAATCAAAAAGAAGACGTGTGTGAATATATAAGATATAAACACATGTCAGCTTCTGAGCCGTGCCCCCGATAGGTCACCAAAGGACCTGGGGCATGCTTCCAAGCTGTGCCCTTACCCTTCCAAAGATCCGAGGCAGATTTTCGAGCCGTGCCTCCGATAGGTCGCCGAAGGACCTGGGGCATGCTTCCAAGCTGCGCCCCTACCCTTCCAAAGATCCTAGGCAGGCTTCCAAGCCGTGCCCCTGATAGGTCACTGAAGGACATAGGGTAGGCTTCTGAGCTGTTCCCCTACCCTTCCAGAGATCTGGGGCAGGCTTTCGAGCCGCGCCCCTGATAGGTTGCCGAAGGGCCTGGAGCAGGCTTTCGAGCTGCACCCCTGAGAGGCCGCGCAGGGCTCTCTGGACTATGCCCCCTCCCTGTCGAGGCTTCGCTTCCACATGTCGCCCTTAAGGTTGGACCACTACTCAGTCTAGGGACGACCAACGCTCTCCAATAAGGGGCATCGCCAACCTAATTACAAGAGTATGTTCTCTGTAAAAATTTTCTAGAGTGTCTACTAAACATTCCGCCTTTTCTCGACTCAAAGCTCGTCCACGCCAATGTTGGGGGCATACATAGGGAGGGACAAGGCGTACGACAACAAACAGCAAATTTTTATAACAAACGGCAAAAAATTTCATTTAATTGTCAGAGATTACACATCATTCTTACAAAAATTCCTCCGAACTTAAACCAAAACAAAAAATGACAAGAGAAGTTTGGCCCCAAAACCGGCCCGACATCGATAGCATGCCCTCCCCAACTACGCCTCCGACTACCCCCCGCTCATTACCAGCCAGAGTGGAAGCCTCCCCCTCATTATCAAAGACTGTCACCAACCGGGAAAAGTCGATCTCCAAGCTGTGGTATTACTTCGACATCCCCTTCTTGAATCTCTCAAAGCCCGTCTCCATGCCCTCCTCAAAGCCCTCGGCCCTTGTCTCTGCTAGAGCGGGGATGAACTCCTAGAGCTGGTACCGGCTGACGGCCTCCAACTTGATTGCCTCGAGGTCGATATTCTCCATCTCCTCCACTCCCCTCTTGAGCTTGACGATCCTCTTCTGGCTGGCCTCCCCCTCCATGTCAAGGGTATTCTCAGCGGCGACCCTCTGGAATTCTTTCCACTTGACCTTCTGCTCGGCCTCCTCTCTAACTTTGTCCAGCTCGAAGATCGTCTCCTTCTGGACCTCATAATAACTCCGGAAGGTCACCAGCTTGCCCTCCAGGGCCTTTCTCTTCTCCTCGGCCTCCTTCTTCATGGCCTCAAACTCGACCACATTCCTCGCAAGGGCACGCTCGGCCCTGCTTGCCACCGTGGAGTGACGTTGGAGGGACACCAACACCGCGGCCATCTACACAAAAGGAGTAAGGGACGTGGCGTGCATCTTCTAATGAAAGCAGTATCTTAAGTAAGAAAATCCACGAACCTGTATATTAAGCCAAACGGACGTATCACAGAACCTCTTCGTGTCAACATTCACCAAATACTCTCAGTCCTTGGACATCACACTATTCTCAGACAGGCAGGCCGCAACCCTGGCCTCGTCAAACACCAATTCGTAGGCACCCATCGAGTAGAGTGGAGCGGTGGTCTCCCCCACTGGAAGAGCGAGGAGCTCTGCCTTTTTCAAATTGAAAACAGCAAGCACTGCCTCGCATCTCGGGTGGGCTGGCTTTCCTAGCCCCAACGGTAGGCATCCATAGGGCCAGCAATTAACTGATGTCGCATGATTGGTCTGGGCTGATCCGGCCGAAGAACCTGGAGGCACGACCAAGGGTGCGCCCGAGCTGGTAGGGGTCGTGTGCCCAGTCACTGACTGATGTGCCCTAGGAAGATGTAGCCATTACAGCAACCAGCTGCTCCTAGGGTGGGTCGAGGTCGACAGGAGGGCCCGATGCCACCATGCTCGTCTGGGAAAGAAGAGTGGAAGGTGCACCCTCCACTCTTGTCTTCTTGCTCTGCTCCTCCTTCTCGGCCCGAGCAGTACTCGCCCCCTGCTTGCTGATCACTCCATATTTTACACCTTTTTCCGCATGTTTGTATGCCATTTAGATCGCCCAAATCGTGTTTTTCACGTTTATTCGACAATATTGTGATGCTTTTCACGATTTGTTGTTTTTGTCGTATTTCAGGAGATTTGGAGCGATTTGGAGTGATTTTGAGATGCACCCACTCTGGAGTGTCACCGAGGACTCTCTTGAGGGGTATTTTGCGATTGGAGAGGAGTGGAAGAAGAAAGAACGTCGTAGGAGCGACGAGGAGGCAAAAACATGAAGAATGGGCATTTGCAGCATGCCACTCGGCCGAGTGAAGGAGTCACTCGACCGAGCATCAGAAGCCCGCTCGGCCGGCCAGATCGGACACGCAACAGAGCTATATTCAGCGTGCACTCGGCCGAGCATCGCCATGTCACTCGGCCGAACCATGGAGACCCACTCGCCCGAGTGGCATCAAGATGACGACAACAAAAATTCCAGACTTACTGTTTTTTATACATTCGATTCCCAAAGACCGACTCGGCCGAGTGACGAAAGACCGTCCGCCCGAGTGAAGAACGCCCACCGGCCGAGTGAAGACAAGTCACTCGGCCGAGTGACTCCCAAGGAGACGACCCCCAAGACCCCCCAACTCTCTGTAATTGTACAGGGTCTCTCACTCGGCCGAGTGACATTTGTCACTCGGCCGAGTGAGCCGCGCTGCCTGTAGCGTAAACTGCGATTTTGAGGCTGCGCAGGGGCATTTTCGTCAGGGTTTTTTGGGCGATTTTGGTGGGTATTTAACCCCAGTTTTTAACCTAGTTTATAGAGATTTTTCAGAACTTTTGCAGCCCCTTTTTGATTAACTTTTTAGGGATTAGATTTAGCTTTTAGGGAGGAGAGAAAAGGGAGATTTTGTTGGATGCTATCTTGTTCTTCATTGGTTTGTCTCTCTCTCCCTCAAAAACTCCATTTTATTGATATTTTGAATATAGCAATGAATTCTATTGATTTTGATTGTGAATTTCTATTGCATTTTATTATAAATTGTGAGTAGTTCATCGTCTTAGGGCGTAAGGATGAACCCTACGAGCCCAATTTCAAATTTGTGATGAATTGGTGAAACTATTGCTAGGATTGATTAGGGTTAGTTTGGGATTGCTATAATACGAATAGCTAGGAATTCATACCGATTGGGATTTGCAAGAGATTGGATCCCACTTCGATAGGAAGCCCTAGATATTCGAATTGGGTTGCAATTGAATTTCTCCGGAATCAGTTTGCAAGAGATTGGACCGAAACTAGGGTTTCCGATTGCAATTCTATACCAATACCCGTTTGCAAGAGATTGGACGGGTAGGAACTATCCCAACCTAGGTTGTAGCTCGAGTTTGCACGAGAGTGGGCTCGAGATACGATTGAACGATGATGTTGTTCTTCACGCTAGTTTGCCTAAGTTAGGGTTTGTAAGAGATTGGACCCTACCCTAGGTTGGCTATAGACCGGCAATAGCGCGAGAGCGTGAGCTTGGTTCTACATTTAGTTGCAATTAGTTCACGCGAGTTTCAAGTCTAGCAATTGTGAAACCTACGAGTTACAATGATGAGATACGGCGAGTAGCGGGGATTCCCTATCCCTAGGCGTCTTTATTAAATTGTTAATTCTTTTATACGACTGAACGACTGTGACCGCATATTTGCGAAAATTTCTCGACTATTCGTATAGCCAGGTGATTGAAGAAGACACTGTTATTAGGCCTCCCTGTGTTCGATACCCGCTCGCCGCTACACCGTGCGCTTGCGGTAAGACTACAGTGTCGCCGCTCCGGGACGTGTATCCGGGGCGCGACCAAGTTTTTGACGCCGTTGCCGGGGAGGCAATAGTGTTTGATTCTACCTACCTAGCTATTTTTCTTTTTTGTTCTATTATTTCTATTTTTATTTTGCCCTTCCGTTGTGCTGACTATTTCTTTGAAACTCTGTTTTCCCTTGCATGTACACGAGATCCTCGGCGAACCCCGAAGAGATACTATACGATCCGGAGATCGAGCGTACGTTGAGGAGGATCCGAGCGGAGAGGAGACCCGTTACAGAGGGAAATTTTATGACCCATCCTGAGACACCCGAAAAATTGGCGGCGTGAATGGCGAGGATCATTTCCATTAGAGATAGGCTTCGGCCTAAGACTTCTTCCACGACCTCGTCCATAGCCATGCCGGAGTTGGCGGTCGATAAAAATTTCGAGTTGAAGACCTGATTGGTGGTTCTTATGCAATAAGATCCTTTTCATGGGAACTCCCATGAAAACCCTCATTACCACATCCAGCTCTTCCTATCAAAGTGTGTCACCTTCCAAATGCCGGGCGTCTCCGTGGATGCTATCAGACTGCGCCTCTTCCCTTTCACACTTAAGGACAAGTCATTATATTGGTTGAGGACGCAAGCTGAAGGAATCTTCACCACTTGGGAATCTTCACCACTTCGTCGACAAATTTTGCCCGCCCTCCATGACGGTGAAGATTAGAAGTGCTCTCATGTCCTTTAAACAAGGACCACAAGAGACTCTCTATGAAGCATGGGAGCGCTTCAAGGACTTGCAACATCAATGCCCCCATCATAGCATTGAGGATTGGGAGCTTGTCCACAGTTTCTACTATGGACTCCAACCGGGAACGAAACAAATCATTGATGCTACCGCCAATGGAGCCATTTTGTCGAAGACTCCCGATGAAGCTACGGCCTTGCTTGAGGAGATGGCTTCGAACAACCAACAGTGGGGTGACGAGCGAGGACACTCTTCGTCCTCCTTGAAGCCGACTAGCATTTATGAGGCAAAGGCCGTCGCGGAGCTAGCCAACAAATTTGATTCTCTCCACAAGGTAGTGGAGAGATTGGAGAAGTACATTACGGAGCCTCAAGGAGCCCCTACTACATCCACGTCGACAAATCATATGAGCGATTGGCAAGACCAATCCCAAGCCATGTATGTAGGAGGAGATCAAGGAGAAGGAGCTTTGGAGCAAATTCAATACGTCGCGGGGAATTCTGGATATTGGGCCAATCCGGCCGCTAGAAACCATCCGGGTTTCTCATATGCCAATCATGATGGTGCATTGAACCCCCCGCAACACCAACCTCCTCAAGCTCGAGCTCCACCACCACAACCAAATTATCCACCAAGGGGGCCACCGCAACAAAACTTCCCGCCAAGGCAACAAGTGGGACCTTATAGGTCACCCGGGTATAATCAAGGGTGGAGAAATCCCAACCCACCGCAAGCTCAACCACGTCCGGATTTTGAAGCTAAGGTGGAGGAGTTTATGGCAGAACAAAGAAAGATTAATGCCACATTGAAGGCGGGACAAGATTCTCTCGCCACCGTCGTCGCTCAAATTGAGGAGCAACTTGCATTCCTCAATAAAAACAATCAACAATTTTCGGCTCAACCCGAGCCGAATCCACAGGGCAACACCGGCCATATCAATGCGGTCGTTGCGGTTACTACAAGCGGAGGGAAGGATACCACTCCCCCCATGACTCAAGTCAAGGAGCCCGTGGTGGAGATTCTACAAGAGAGCGAGCCGACAATTGAAGTTGAAAAAGAAAAGGAGTCGCAAGGAGAAGTGAAATCTAGAACGGAGGAGCTTATCGATGAGCGCCGATTTATGCCACCGGTGCCCTTCCCTCAACGGCTAGCTAGAGCCAAGATGGAGAAACAGCTAGCCAAGTTTCTCGAGTATTTAAGAGGGGTGAGCCTCAATATCCCCTTCCTCGACGCTATAGTGGAAATCCCATCTTACGCCAAGTTCTTAAAGGACTTGATTACGGGAAGGAAGAGGAAGGAGAAGATAATGATCGCGGAGGAAGGGACTTGGTTCACAAAGAGGGAAAAGGAGCCTGCCAAATTCAAAGATCCGGGGAGTTTCCGGATTCCTTGCACTCTAGGCGGTGTCCCCCTACAAAAAGCATTGGTGGATTTGGGGGCTAGTGTTAGCCTCATGCCTCTCTCCATGTTCCGAAAGTTGAATACCGACACGGATTTAAAGCCTACCGACATGCGGATTCAACTAGCGGACAGGCGGATTACAAGGCCGGTTGGGATCGAATAGGACATCCCACTCCAAGTTCCAGGGGCATATGTTTGCCATGCGATTTCGTGATAATGGACGTCAAGGAGGAGGGTGATACATCACTCATACTTGGACGCCCATTCCTCGCCACCGCCGGTGTCATCGTCGATGTGCGGGAGGGGACCCTTACCTTGAACGTCGGCAACATCGAAGTGGAGCTCCATATACCGAAGGCAATGAAACACATGCTGTATCATGAGGAGCTAGATTACATGGACCTCCTTGATGAGGTCATCGAAGAGGCGATCCCCCACTCCATCGGTGCACCCCACGAAGATAGCTTCGAAGAAGGCCTAGATTTTGCCAAGGAGGAGAAGATGGAGCACTCCCCCGATATCTCCATGGCGATTGATGATGGCGACGCTGATGTCGCGAGAATACGGGAGCTCTGCAAGCTCTCGAAGTTGAGGACTCCGAAGAAAGCTCCACCGATACGACGATCGGTGTCACCGGCAAAGTCGAAGACCAGATCAAGCTCTAGCTTGGGGGAGCCACCCCCCAACATTGCCCATGACGAAGGGGCGCTGAGGAAGACCACACACCACAATGATCCAAATCCGAGCGGTCTTCCCGGAAAATTCGACGGGTGCATCTCATATGCACCCAACATCCTGTGCTAAATTGAAAATTAAAAGGGGTCGAGCTCAAGACCTTAAACGAGCGCTTGTCGGGAGGCAACCCGACGGATATCGCATTTTTCTACTTTGGTCTTTATTTTTGTTTTAGACTTCGTTAGTGTTTTAAGTCGTTTGCCCGAAAAATTTGTGACAATGGGTCCTATTTTCTTTGACAGTAGAGAAGAACGAGATATCTATCATATGGAGGATGACCAAGGCAAAGAGGAGCGCTCCATGGACGCGCTCGAGGCTTAGGAGAAGGAAGAAATCAACTGAAGGAAGAAAAACAGATATTAGAGCCAAAACGGAGCATCACAACAGAAAACAGAGCCTTACTCGGCCGAGTACCATAGCCACTCGGCCGAGCAACCAACGTCGTCCGCCCGAGTGGCCCACCAACGAGGGAAGTCTGTTGTACCCAACTCTCTGTTCCTTTTTGTGATTTCAGTATAAACTGCCACTCGGCCGAGTATATATCTTCACTCGGCCGAGTGAAACTGATACGCTCCTAGGGCGAGAATTGCCGAGTAGCTTGTGCCACTCGGCCGAATGGACTCTTTCCACTCGGCCGAGTGTGACAAAGCCACTCGGCCGAGTCGTAAGCGGTGAGGAGTTTTTAAAAAAATAATTTCGTTACGATCACTCGGCCGAGTGACATAGTCACTCGGCCGAGTCGTAACTAATCCTATATAAGCTGACTCGGGCTCGGCGCGGAATTCGAAGCGACCCAATTTTCGATCGCCCCCGAGCCCGCGCCTCTTCAACCCTCACTCACCCGATGTGACCGCTTACTCGCCCGATTCTGCCCCGCCGTCGGTCCGACCGCCGCACCACCGCCGGCCGACATCGACCGCCGCACCCACCGACCGCTGGCAACGTCCCTCGCCGCCGGCCGACCTCCGGTAACCCCATTTCGCCCATTTTCTCCAATTTCTCCTATTTTTTGACAATCCGTGCACCTATCGAGCCCCGAAATCAAATTAATTTCATTATCCATCTATTATACCCCTAACCACCCATGTATTTTGAATTATACACGCTGATATCATTGTTTGATGCGCAGGCTATCTTGGGGGAGCTTAGGGGAGCTTTCGGGCGCGCTTTTGGCCTTGTGGAGTCGGCGTCTTCGCACGCATCTGCTGCTTTGCTCTCGCGGCGTGTTCAGGTACCTTCGTTCCATTTATTTTAGCACGCCGCATTTTTTCCATTCGTCGGGTGATCACTCGGGGCACACATGCCGCCCCGAACACGGCCACGCACTAGGAGAGCTTCCGCCAAGCGGAAGCGGCCGGATGAGCCCGGCCCCTCCCACGAGATGGAGTACTCTCCTCCGCCTACACCACCTCACCCCACACAGCCACAGCCTATCGATCCATTCGACCCACAGCCACTTCCAGTCGAGCCCATCCACCAACAGCCATCACCGGCTCCTATCGTCGGGCCGCTGGGTATTATGTTCCGAGACGATGCACATCGCGTCGTTTTTGAGCGTATCGCCCAGCGCTTGATAGTGCACTCCAGGTTCGCACACCTTGCAGACCTAGGCCACCTGGGGGTACTAGAGGGGTTGCTCACGTTGTATGACAACGTGGGTTGGCGAGATTTTCTGTCTGTGTCGGCGGACACCTACGTCCGTCCGACACTCGAGGTACTTAGCTCGATCGCCTGGACCGCTGAGGGATGCTCCTTTAGACTCATGGATCGAGAGTGTCAGATCACTCTCGATATGCTTAGGGCATTCTTTCAGTGGCCCGCTGTCCCCGCGCCTGACCGAGCCTACGCCCCCACTCACATCCCTCCCCCATCTTTCGATTCACACACCTTTTGGGCCAGGATCACGGGTTTACCTCAGGCCTTTGACCCTAGTAGGGCCAAGGCCTCGGCCATAGTCCACCCCTGCCTCCGCATAGCACAGCGCCTTATGGCGACCACTTTTCTAGCGAGGTACAAGCCTGGGACGATGTCTACGCCTGAGCTCTATATGCTCTACGTGCTGACTCGCCCCAGAGTTCTTGATGCGGATGGTGTTACGATGGTCCCCGCCATTGAGATCGACGTCGCTAGCTGGTTTTTGGACCGCATCATCGTATCGGTGGGCGCTCGCTCCCCGATATGTTGCGGCGGCCTGATCACCCTGCTAGCCCTGATGACCGGCGAGGACCTTCCGGCCGACCTGCGTCGACATTCGGGCCCCACTTCACTTTTGATAGACGTCATGGCCCGGATGAAGATGCTTCGTTCGCACGGCCAGTGGCAATGGGTATGGTTGCACGGTCCATTCGGTGCTGACTACATGATCCTTCCGAGCCCCGCTTGGACACACATAGGACCAGCACACGAGGACTGGCTACCGGTGACGGATCTCCTGATCCCCGCCACCAACGTGCTTGAGGCCGAGGAGGCTGAGCAGGCACACCCTACACCTATTGACCATGTGATCCCTCAGCCTAAGCCTACACTTTCTGCCGCTCCCGACACCTCTGTCCACACTTCTGCCGGTGTCGGGAGTACACTTGCTGAGTCTTCCTCCACTGCCACCACGTCTACCCCCACCCCCACCACTGATGTGCCCCTGTCGGTTGAGCCCCTTCTCTCTTTGCCACCCGAGCGTCCACCTTCCATTGTTGAGAGCGGCGAGCCTTCCTTTTCTTCCGTCGTGGAGACCCTACACACTTTGATCTCTGCTGGGATTTCACCTTTTGGACCCCACACTTCCTCCCCAGTGGTCGACCCTTCTGTCTCCACCGTAGTTGTCCTGGCTGAGAGCGTCGTGACGTCTGTTCCCACGTCTGTGTCACTGACCTCTCTTACCGTCTCGTCACCGATTTTGTCTTCCACTCCCACTGCTGCTGCTTCCACTTCACACCAGCCTGTGTCCCAGCCTTGCACTGAAGCTGGGCATCCACTAGTGAGCACAGCCCACATTCCATCCATACCTGCTGTCCCGATCACCTACACTGCCCGTGTCAGACAGCCCCGACCTGCTCAGCCTAGACCTGTCCGTCCCTCCGCTCCACCACCCCCTGACACCTTAGTTCAGAGCGTTCGCGCTCTTGAGGGGGCGTTGAGTGGACTCAGGGGCGATTTTAGGGCTCTGTCTTCCACAGTCACCGCCATGCAGCACCGCCTCGAGCTACTTCCCAGCATTCACTTTTGCCTGACCCAGATTCTCGAGCGACTGCCACGACTACCACCCACCCAGCAGACTGTTCCACGACCACCACCCCCACCACCACCCACCCAGCAGACTGTTACCCAGCCGCCACCACCCCCACCCCCACCCACCCAGCAGACTGTTACCCATACACCACCACCCCCACCTCCGCCTCAGGACGGAGATGGAGCAGCCCCACCAGCTTAGGCACACCCTTGATGCCACCGATTTTTTGCCGTTATGCTGCCCATTCTCTGCTTGGTCCTGATGATTTTTGCCCACCCCTCCTCCCCTCACTATTTTTGTCGACATTCTGATCATATCATTCTATATCCTTTTTTTCGGGAGAGAGGGAGAATATTTTTGGTGACACACACATATCTGCATCACTCTTATCCTTGCATGCATCACATCCGCATCATATTTTCATTTTCTTATTTTTATTTCTTTTTATCATGCATGCATGCATACCCACCCCCTCCCATTACACGTCTCTCAGTGTGCCACACTTCGCACATTGAGGACACTGTGCACTTTAGCTTGGGGGAGTGAGTTCTCACACTTCTCGCTTTTATCACTTTTATTTTTATTTTTTCCACGTTTTTCCACTTTTGCACCCATTTTTCATCATGTTTTTTCTTTTTTTACCATGCATCACGTTTTTTCTTATTTTTCTTGTGTACTGCATTGTAAATAGTTTTTATTTTTTTCTTTTGTCTTTATTTCTTTCATCTTTTGCTAGAGATGACTTTTCCGTGATGATGACGACGTGGTGTTAGATTTTCTCTATACGCATGCTATATTTGTCATGTCATAGCTTTTTTTTCTGATATCATATGCTATGTTCTGCTTTGCATTTAGAAATAGTAACCCACTCTCTTTTGGTGTAAGAAAATGGATGAAATTCTATTATTAGCTGATGTCTGATGATTCAAATGTATGCTATCGTAGAAAACACACCAAGATTCACGCATTGATTGCTTATATCTGGAGTACTGCTTTCCTTTCTCATATCACTTCTTATTGCATGATTTGTACGCTTCACTTCAGGTTGATTGAATTGTTGCTAGCAATGATAAATCTGGATTAGTTTACTTTTTGAGATTAAACTGAGTAGATTGTATTACCCTGCTGAAGTTGTCATGCACGTCCTATAGAGTGAACTGAGAGATACATTTATTTCTTTCTCCACATATCTTGAACATTATTTCTCTATTTTAAATTCATTGGCGAATCTCCCCTTAGCGATTCTATTATTGGCATTCCCCCGTTATTAAAATCACATGCTCCAAATTCCCCAAAACCCAAAGAAAAAAATACTTGTATATCCTTCTCTTGATTTGGGATCAATTGTGTATGAATTCCATCCAAAAAAAAAGAGAGAGAAAAAGAAAAAGATTTGAGAATAAGTGAAGAAAAGAGAAAAGAAGTCTGAAAACGATCCCATCTCATATCCTTTCTCTCTTTCTTCCCTCTTTTGCTTTTATTTTAGTTTTCTTTGATTTTGGAGCTTCATAAGAAACGGGGATGTAAATATTGTTTTGTATGTGCCACCACGCTTATAGATAAGCTTGGGGGAGAGAACCCAATGATGTGTGAGAGAGTGACTACCTGACGGTGCATGAAAACCTAGGCTAAGTAATATTTTATACTCTGTGAGATTGCTAAAGTTTCACGAAATCCAGAAATCTACGCTTAGCATTCATTTCATGAAAACCACACTTTTTCTATTCTTTCTACTCTATCGTGTGATATCTCTTATACTCCTTATAGAAAGCATTCAATTGAAAAGTGTGTGATCTACGGTATTGTATACCGCTTTAGATGCTTCAGACGATGTTAATCTTAGAATTATTCCATTTTTCATGCTATATTGATATTCTTGGGTTTTCTATTTCAAATGCACCATTATACTATGATATCAAAATAAAAGTCTTTGACATGTGGTTTATATTCGATGCATGTTATATGAGTAAGCAAACCCCACGTCCTGAGAAAATGATCTAGCAACTTCCCTCTTCGTTTTCTATTTTGTTTTTCGTTTTCCGTTTTCCACCTTTCCATCATTTTTTCTTTATCTTTATCCACCGGGTTCGCCTTTTACTTATCTTCCTCGAGGACGAGTAAGAGGTAAGCTTGGGGGATTTTGATCACTCCATATTTTACACCTTTTTTCCACATGTTTGCATGCCATTTAGAACGCCCAAATCGTGTTTTTCACGTTTATTCGACAATATTGCGATGCTTTTCACGATTTGTTGTTTTTGTCGTATTTCAGGAGATTTGGAGCGATTTGGAGTGATTCTGAGATGCACCCACTCCGGAGTGTCACCGACGACTCTCTTGAGGGGTATTTTACGATTGGAGAGGAGTGAAAGAAGAAAGAACGTCGTAGGAGCGACAAGGAGGCAAAAACATGAAGAATGGGCATTTGCAGCATGCCACTTGGCCGAGTGAAGGAGTCACTCGGCCGAGCATCGGAAGCCCGCTCGGCCGGCCAGATCGGACATGCAACAGAGCTATATTCAGCGTGCACTCAGCCGAGCATTGCCATGTCACTCGGCCGAACGACGGAGACCCACTCGCCTGAGTGGCATCAAGACAACGGTAACAAAAATTCCAGACTTACTGTTTTTTGTACAGTCGATTCCCAAAGACCGACTCGGCCGAGTGACGAAAGACCGTCCGCCCGAGTGAAGAACGCCCACCGGCCGAGTGAAGACAAGTCACTCAGCCGAGTGACTCCCGAGGAGACGACCCCCAAGACCCCCCAACTCTCTGTAATTGTACAGGGTCTCTCACTCGGCCGAGTGACATTTGTCACTTGGTCGAGTGAGCCGCGCTGCCTGTAGCGTAAACTGCGATTTTGAGGCTGCGCAGGGGCATTTTCGTCAGGGTTTTTTGGGCGATTTTGGTGGGTATTTAACCCCAGTTTTTAACCTAGTTTACAGAGATTTTTCAGAACTTTTGCAGCCCCTTTTTGATTAACTTTTTAGGGATTAGATTTAGCTTTTAGGGAGGAGAGAAAAGGGAGATTTTGTTGGATGCTATCTTGTTCTTCATTGGTTTGTCTCTCTCTCCCTCAAAAACTCTATTTTTATTGATATTTTGAATATAGCAATGAATTCTATTGATTTTGATTGTGAATTTCTATTGTATTTTATTATGAATTGTGAGTAGTTCATCGTCTTAGGGCGTAGGGATGAACCCTACGAGCCCAATTTCGAATTTGTGATGAATTGGTGAAACTATTGCTAGGATTGATTAGGGTTAGTTTAGGATTGCTATAATACGAATAGCTAGGGATTCATACCGATTGGGATTTGCAAGAGATTGGATCCCAATTCGATAGGAAGCCCTAGATATTCGAATTAGATTGCAATTGAATTTCTCCGGAATCGGTTTGTAAGAGATTGGACCGAAACTAGGGTTTCCGATTGCAATTCTATACCAATACCCGTTTGCAAGAGATTGGACGGGTAGAAACTATCCCAACCTAGGTTGTAGCTCGAGTTTGCACGAGAGTGGGCTCGAGATACGATTGAACGATGATGTTGTTCTTCACGCTAGTTTGCCTAAGTTAGGGTTTGCAAGAGATTGGACCCTACCCTAGGTTGGCTATAGACCGGCAATAGCGCGAGAGCGTGAGCTTGGTTCTACATTTAGTTGCAACTAGTACACGCGAGTTTCAAGTCTAGCAATTGTGAAACCTACGAGTTACAATGATGAGATACGGCGAGTAGCGGGGATTCCCTATCCCTAGGCGTCTTTATTAAATTGTTAATTCTTTTATACGACTGAACGACTTGTTGGATCCTGACGAAACAACGTCATTAGGATCGAAATAAAGTAGAGTCTTACGCTTGCGTACGCGGCACCGTAATCTCTGAACTTTGCCCTCGGATTCGCCACAACGGTCGATACTTCGTCATGGAGGATCGAAGCAGAGTTTCATCGCCTAAATCTCTAACTAGAAGATAATTTTAATGGAAGGGAGAAGAAGAACATAAGATGCCTTTTGCAAACTTATGGCATGAATGGGATGGTATGAATGCCTTACCCTTGGGTCCTATTTATAGGCTTTAGGGGTGGTTATTGTAGGAAATAACCAATTATAAGTTTATTAGCCTATAAAAGCGCATTCATTTATCCTCTTCTTCATTCACTTATCAAGTGCCTTTATGCACTTATAAAGTGACTTTTTCCACTTATCGAGTGGCTTTTTCCACTTATCGAGTGGTCCTTTTCACACGAGAAAAGGTTCCCTTCGTGCACGCCTTCGTGCACGCGACATCTGAGATCCGTATATCCTCATACATCCCCTCATGGGTGTATTCGTGTCGTCCATATCCAACATCTCCCACTCACACTTGAGGGGATTGTAAGGAAACATCTTTTCCTTTAACTCTTCTGTTTGTCATACCGAGAAATAGGCCGTGTGACCGTCATGCGCATAGAGTCCGCTGTTGTGCACTTGTTAGAGATACACAACACCCCTCGAGGTGCAAAGTTGAGTAGATCAACGCATGCTTTACCCTAGATTATTTCTTCACATTTCTTATAATTTACATTCAACAATTGAATCCCATCTGGATTACAATTGGCTGGCCAGCTTTGAATCTCTAAAGTCCAAATGTGAATATGAAATTAATCTTCCTCTTCTTGCGATCCTTTTGATCTTGACTTGACTCGCTTTTCTAACATGCCCCGCCGGACCGAATTAACCATAGTCCATAAGCAACATGCTAAGATAGCAATCACCCAGTCAAATCTTAAGGAACCAATTAGAGTCCATAAGGGTAACGTGTTAAGACCCATGTGGTCTTTGGGTCTCACATAATAGTAAACTTATTTACTATTCTAACCCAATGGTCAAAATGCATACGTAGTATGAATACGTATTACAACATCACTCCTTTCCCAGGGAGCGTATGTCTTAATGATGTTGTAAGGATGATAACCAGACACCACAATGTCTGACTTTAAGTCCCTTTTACTACTCAAATAATCTTTTGGACTCACATCCTGCATAAGACAGATAGGATTTCAAAATCCTCTCAGATCTTTTGAAAAACATCCATATGATGCAGTTCTTTCACACGACCGTTTTGTTTAAGTCATGACTCTAAATCGTCCGTCTGACGATTTTGACTTTAAACAGGTCTCATCTTCATTTTACCCGTCTGATAAAATAAGGCGGTTGCTCATGTGAGAGAGCCAACCTTAATCTGTCCGACATACTAAAAATTCAGCTGAGATTTCAAAAAAATGTACACAAACATTTCTTAAAAAATTCATATGCAATGTTGAAAAGAACTTATTCTTTTCAGACATGGGAATTCACATTGGTACAACTCAGCTCTTACGCAATCCTTGAGATGATAAGTGTTTGTAAAACACATCTCTGGGGATCGCTTTCGTAAGCGGATCCGCTATCATCTCATGCGTAGATATGCACCTTATGTCTACCTTCTTGGTTTTATCATAGTCTTTTGCAAGTCTGCAGTTCCTTTAAGATACTGCATTATCCTCTTAACCACTTTCCAGTGTTCTTGCCCTGGGTTGGATTGGTAACGACTTACCATTCCAATGGCAAAACAGATGTCCGGTCTTGTACGCATCATAGCGTACATAAGACTACCAACTGCACTGGAATATGGAACTTTTTCCATAATTTCCTTTTCCTTTTGGTTCTTTGGACATGATTTCAGACATAAATTATCGCATCTGCTTATAGGAGTATCAATGGACTTGCAGTCCTACATATTAAACCGTTCTAGAACCTTCTTTATGTAAGTCTCTTGTGAAAGAGAAAGAAGTTTCTTCGAACGATTCCTTGAAATCTTAATTCCAAGGATATATGCGGCTTCTCTCATGTCTTTCATCTCAAAAACTGATGAAAGTCAAGCCTTGATATCCATCACAAAGCCCTTGTTATTTCCGGCTATTAAAATATCATCTACATATAGAGACATAATAACGTACTTGCTCTTAATCCTCAAGGTTTCAAAAATGTTATTATGTCTCTATATGTACAACCCCAAGGTTTCAAAATGCACAACCCCAAGGTTTCAAAAATGTTTAAGTCAGGAGACCTTTGGTTCCACAACTCATAAGGAGTGGAGCTAACTGATTTCGAGGGTACGTGGTTCAAAAAGAAAGTGGTCGTTAATAATGTATCACCCCAAAAGGTAATTGGCAAGTTAGCTTGCGCCATCATTGAACGGACCATTTCCATTAAAGTCCTATTCCTCCTTTCAGCAACCCCATTTTGTTGAGGAGTATAAGGCATAGTTACCTAATGTACTATGCCCTTTTCATCACAAAGTTCCTTAAAACTTGTTGTTTGATATTCACCGCCCCTATCGGTTCGCAAGACCTTAATCTTGCGATCTAATTGATTCTCCACTAAACTCATATAGTTTTTAAAGCAAGCCAATGCTTCACTTTTGTGGGATATCAAATAGATATGTCCGAATCGGGTGAAATCATCAATAAAAGTGATGAAATAGGACTTCCCGCGTCTTGTCTTGACATTCATCGGACCACATATGTCCGAATGGATGAGCTGTAATGGAACCTCGGCCTTTGTGCAGGTTCCAAACGGCTTGCGACAAGATTTCCCCACAAGGCAATGTTCGCATGTCGACATATCGACCTTTGAAACATTAGATAGAAAGCCACGTTTGGCAAGTCTATCCATACGCGTTGGTCCAATATGACCAAGCCTTGCGTGCCAACAAATTATATCAGACTCATAAGTCGAAGAATTTACATCAAGGAAATTTTCATTACAATCAGAGGAATCATACATTGTAATTAATACAATAAATCCATTAAATACATACCCAGTACCAATAAAGGAATTATTACAAAACAAGTCCACATTACAATTTTGAAAGAACCAGCTATAACCAAGACCCATCAACACGACCACAGATATAATATTCCTTCGAATATCTAGAGCGAAGAGGACATCATGAAGTAGGAGAGTGCGGCCGTTGTCCAAGACTAGCTTGCAAGTCCCAACGCCTTTCACTTCAACACGTGTGTTGTTTCCTACATAGATCCACTTCGTTCCTTGGGGTATCCGGTGATACTCCACGAAGGACCGTCTGTCCCTTGCTATGTGGTCGGTGGCACCTGAATCAATTATCCAAAATGGATTAGATTCCACAAGAAATATTGAACTAGAAACACATATGTAACTAGTATTACATGTTACCTCGTCACTTCCACTCGTACACGAACGAGCATAGTGACCGAACTTGTTGCACTTGAAGCACTTGATCCTCTTCAAGTCTTTCTTCTTGTGCCATTTCTTGTGCCCACTCTTATGTTTGGGTTTCTTGGTAGACTCAGGTTGCTTATTACGTTCATTAGTAGACTTCAAACGATCTTTCCGTTTCTTTCCCCCGTGTGAGGAACTAGCAACCATGTGCACTTCTGCATTAGGCTTGGCAGCCGCAAGCCGCTCTTCCTCTAATTCGAGGTGCTTGGAAACATCGCTGAAGGTCTTGATGCTCTCATTGTGAGTGAGATGCATCTTCATTTGGTCCCACCCATTTGATAGGGAACGTATGACTGCTTGGATTTGTTGCTCATCAGTGAGCACATGACATGCGTCCTTTAACTCTGAGATTTGATTTGCCATGTGTCGCAGATGTTTCCCCATGGAATGATCTGGACGTTTCTTGTATGAATCAAATCTTATAGTTAAGGCGCGAAGTTTTGACACCAATCTGCCACCAAACTTCTCCTCTAGCTTGGACCATATGTCCATGGCTAGGTCATGCTCTCGGAAGATGCGCATTATGTCATCGGCCATACTGCTCAATAACGTAATGCGAGCTATCTTATTCTTCTGAGACCAAGCATCAAAAGCTTCCTTGTCTCGTCTGTATTGGGCCGTAGTGCCCAACTCGGGTTCAATCATTACATTCTTTAGAGTTTCGAGCACTTCTTGCTCCTCTAAAATGTATTGTATCTTGATGGACCAAAGTTTGTAATTATCGCCGTTGAGTTTTTCACCTCTGTTTAACTCAGCGATGATATTCTTTGAAGCGGAAGACATTTTACTTTTAAAATGCTGCAAAAGACACAAAGCCAAAGGTTTGATCAAAAACATTGCATTGAAAATTTCTTAAAATATAATTCCCATTTGAAGTGATAATAGAATATCCCATTTGGATAGTTCTAATTTCAACTCCCACTTGGAATGACATTTATAATTTGATAAGTTACTTTCGAAAAATATTGAATATGTTACTCTAGAATTGAAAAGGTCACTACGTTTCCAATCACCATCTAGAGTAACTTTCAATATTTCCCCATCACTTTATCAAATAGAAGTACTCGTATAGTACTTTGCAGCGGAAAAGCGTTTTTGAAAACGTATTTTTCAAATAATATTTTGCAAACGTATTTTGCAGTATTTTGAAAACGTATTTTTCAAATTCATTTTGCAAACGTATTTTGCAAGGCATATACCCCATTATAGGGTGTCATAGCCGAAATACTTTGACAATTCCCCAGCCATCGTCGGGGTCGTGTCAAGGTTGTGCCAAGGCCGAACTCATCTTCCTTCTGAAGTGAGAGTTGCCATCGTAACTTGGCCAAAGCCGGATCCCCCCTTTGGGGAAAAATGATATTCCAACTTAGTACCCTTATGATACTAGTGAAATGTACGGTAATCCCTGGCCATTTACCGGGATAATTCGTACTTGTACCAAGGCCGGATCCCCCTTTGGGGATTTTTCTACAAGCCATCGTCGTCGGCTCCCGTATGAATCCAGGCGTTTCCCCCTTATTGGAGAATTTTGCCGCAGATGACTGCCGTCGGCCCCGTATAGGCTAGGCTTGTAGTTTGCCGGGGCCAAAACCATTGTCAAGGCCTCTGGCTAAATTGGTCGACCAATAATCCTGAATTGGTCGACCAATACCGACCAATCAGTTATTTGGCACCCCCCTTGGCCAGGGTCTCTGCCCTGGCCAAGGGCCGGCCAAGGGCCTCTGCCCTGGCTGGCCAGGGCCTCTGCCCTGGCCGAGGCCGGCCAGGGCCAGCCATGGCCTGGCCTGAGGCCAGGGCATTGGCCCTGGCCACTGCCAGGGCCGGCCAGGCTGGCCCTGGCCCCTGCCAGGGCCGGCCAGGCTGGCCCTGGCCCCGGCCAGGGCCGACCAGGCTGGCCCCTGGCCTTGGCCGAGGCCGGCCAGGGCCCCCTGGCCCTGGCCTGGTCTCGGCCAGGCCTGGCCTTGGCCACGGCCAGGGCTCCCCGGCCCTGGCCGGGGCCGGCCCTGGCCGGGGCCGGCCCTGGCCTGGCCGGGGCCGGGGCCGGGGCCGGGGCCGGCCGGCCATGGCCATGGCCAATTGGCCTAGGCCGGCCATGGCCCTTTTGGCCATGGCCGGTCTCCCCCCTTGCATGGGGTGGCCGCATGCACTCCTCCCCCTCGACGGGGTGGTTTTCGTGGTGGTTATTGGCCGTAGCCAACCCCCTCCGCATGAGGAGGGGGGATGTGTTGCCTCCATAGCCCATTTGGCCATTGTGATCATGCACCAAAAGTCATCTTCCCCGATGGGAATAACTTCCATCTTCTTCCTCGATGAAGCACCCGTTCGTCGATGAAGCACCCGTTCGTCGAGAAAGTAATTCTCTAATGGCTGTGTGCCAAAATGAAAAATTAACATACTTTAAAATTCGTAAACTACGCGCTCCACATGAAGAGAGTTCACATTCCCTATGAATGGAGACTCGGCATCCATGAAGAGTGCGAGCTTGACGATATGAACGGTCGGTTCTTCCCGTCACGGAGAGTTCCTACCATATCCGTAATGGTAGGAGACCCTAACGTGAAAAGAACAACCGCTGCATTCTTTCCGTCACGAAGCGTTCCTACCATATCCGTAATGGTAGGATACCCATTCGTGAAAAAGACAACGCCTCGTTCATCGGTTCGACGGGGCGGCGGTTTGACCGGGGCGAACCCGTATGGCTTTGATACCAATGTAGGATCCTGACAAAACAACGTTAGGATCGATAAATGAAGTGGAGACTTACGCTTGCGTACGCGGCACGGTAATCTCGGAACTTCGCCCTCGGATTCGCCACAACGGTCGATACTTCATCACGGAGGATCGAAGCAGAGTTTCACCGCCTAAATTATGTTGGATCCTGAAAAAACAACGTCATTAGGATCGAAATAAAGTAGAGACTTACGCTTGCGTACGCGGCACCGTAATCTCTGAACTTTGCCCTCGGATTCGCCACAACGGTCGATACTTCGTCACGGAGGATCGACGCAGAGTTTCACCGCCTAAATCTCTAACTAGAAGAGAATTTTAATGGAAGGGAGAAGAAGAACATAAGATTCCTTTTGCAAACTTATGGCATGAATGGGATGGTATGAATGCCTTACCCTTGGGTCCTATTTATAGGCTTTAGGGGTGGTTATTGTAGGAAATAACCAATTATAAGCTTATTAGCCTATAAAAGCGCATTCATTTATCCTCTTCTTCATTCACTTATCAAGTGCCTTTATGCACTTATAAAGTGACTTTTTCCACTTATCGAGTGGCTTTTTCCACTTATCGAGTGGTCCTTTTCACACGAGAAAAGGTTCCCTTCGTGCACGCCTTCGTGCACGCGACATCTGAGGTCCGTATACCCTCATACATCCCCTCATGGGTGTATTCGTGTCGTCCATATCCAACACGACTGTGAGCGCATATTTGCGAACATTTCTCGACTATTCTTATAGCCAGGTGATTGAAGAAGACACTGTTATTAGGCCTCCCTGTGTTCGATACCCGCTCGCCGCTACACCGTGCGCTTGCGGTAAGACTATAGTGTCACCGCTCCGGGACGTGTATCCGGGGCGCGACCACTTGCCTTGCTTCTGGCTAACCTTAGCCAAGTGTAACGGCCGCTTTCTGACCGTTCGTATTTTCTACGTGCACGTACTTTTTCGTGCACGTATTTTATTTGGCTCCTTCTTGGTTTTGGTGTATACGATGTGATATGCCGTTATGACCGTATAGAAGTGTAGAATTTTATAGTAATTTTTGGGAACGTCATTTCACGGCTCGTTTTCTCGCAAAACAGCTTTGAATGGAAGGGCGTTTTGGTCTTTTGGCCTCACTACTCGATTCCCGATTTTACGATAATTTTTGGTAGGTGTAGCATGCGATCGAACCCTGTAGCCCCGTACTTCTCGTCTCCACGATCGTCCCGATATTTTCAGATTATTTTTCCGATGCCCGTAGTGGAAGATATCTCCTAATCAATTCTCTGCCATTGATTACCCGCTAATCTATTTGAATTTCAAAAACAAATCAAATCCCAAATTTCTCTCCCACGTATCATGGCAATTAGTTCAGCCACTATTCACACCCTCTTTTTCCCATATATCCACTCTCCCTATCTCTATCTATCTCTCATAATTAGCCAAAAACCCAAACCCAAATAGCAAAACCCTCCCTCTTCTTAAGGAAACAAACCAAGCCTCATTCTCTTCTCACGCAAACCCATCTCTTGTGTTTTCCTTCAGCAACTCCGGCCACCCAAGACCACCGACGACCACCCCTGGCCATCCGCCACCTCTCCCCTCCGGCCACCCTTCTCTCTCCTCCATTTTCTCTCTCTAAAACCCATTAGCCGCAGCTATACACAGATCTGTGCGCCCGCTGGAAAAACGACTGCCGCCGCCGCTCCGGCAATCCCCTCAGGCGAACTCTACCACCGTCGAACTCTCCTTTGACCCCCCAATCATCTCCAACTTCCCTTACCCTCTTTCCTCATCTCTACCTCCTAGAAACATCTCCCGAACTCGACTTAACGACAGTTTTATAGATCTGCGTCACCGCTGGGAAAACTCGCGCCCACCGGCCATCCGGCCACCTACGACAACCACCCTACCACCTTAGACTCCTATCAAAACCCCCTACCAACTGCAACTTTCCTCACGCTCATATCCCACCTGTAGCTCCCGGAATCCTCGTCGGAACACGCCGTATCGGCTGTTTTTCACAGATCTGGAAGCTGAACTTCAACGCCCGCGCACGAACACCTCCGACCACCCCCTGTGACAACTCCAATGCCATTGGCTTCGTCTTGAAATCCTTTACATTCTGCAACTTTTCGTTTTCTCTGTTCGTCGCTGGAATCCCGCTGAGACGCGTGACAACGGACGTTGCACGAATCTGTCCTCTCCGGCTTCTCACGGCCACCCACCGCCGCACGCTCATGTCGTCGGCCACCCACCAGGCCGAGCATCTTCCTCTGGTCCTACTTCATCTACCGACAGCCCCCTTGGACTCTCAGAGTTCACGTGTGTTGCCGCACGCACGTGTTTTTAGCCGACGTCGTCGTTATCGTGAAGATCCGTTGCGCTACTCGTAACGGGAGGAGTATCGCTGTTAGCTCGCTGATTTCGTGCCACCACTCCGCTGTCCAGAGGTACCTCGCTGTGCTACCCATGGCCGAGGAGTTCCAGACGACGCCGACGTTTCACCGATCAGACCCGACTTTCACTTGTTGGACGACATCACGAGTTTGGTTTCCCTAACGAGTAGTAAAACCCACACCGTAGCTAACCAAAACTCTAAACTAAAATTGGTCAACTTGAACTAAATTTATTTTCAGCATCTGTAAAATGATTGCCCACCGTAGGAAGATCGACGAACGGACTATTTTTCTGTGCACATAGGGTAGACGTCGATCTAGACTGAACAAAAACATCAAAACGTGACTTTTTGACTGATAGGGTAGTCCCGTCATTTTTGAAACAAACCCTAATAGGATTTGTTGAAAACGCGACCTGACACTGTCGCTGTGACCTTGTTTCAGACGGATACCGCAGACGAGACGCTTGGACGGGACGCTCCGGACGGACGACACACTCGCCACCGCAGGCAAGTGTACTCGCTTGCACCTTCGACCGTGTTTAGGCCTTAGACTTCTAGAACTGTTAGAATGTGAACAAAGAGAACCGGATGTGAAATGATAGCATCTGGGACGTCCCTTGACGGCTTAGACTTGACGACGAAGTCTAAGCTCGACAATAACTTTTGACGTCGTAGGGTTATCTTGTGTGTGCGTGCGTGTGGACCCCTAGAAGAACCATCTCTGTCATGTCACGTCGTGTCTTGTTTTGCACAGCCTGCGGGCAATAGGGCACTCACCAGTGAGTGGGTGATCCCTTGTACGGATACACAGCCTGCGGGCAATAGGGCACTCACCAAGCTAGAGTTAGTGATCCCTTGTACGGACTTGTCTTGTGCACTTGGGTTGGGGTAGGGTTGAGTGTGTGCATGGGGAGAGGGTTTGATCCCCCTTGAACCGTATGGCATGAACCCTTCGAGTCACACGTGTCTTGTCTTGTTTCCGTGCACAAGGTTGAGCGGTCCCTCAGTTGAGAAGGTGCTGGCCGCCTTCTAACCGAAAGGCGTGAACCTTAGTGACACACTTCTTGTCTTGTCTTGTCATGTGCACAAGGTTGAGCGTTCTCTCGGTTGAGAATGTGCTGGCCGCCTTCTAACCAAAAGGCGTGAACCTTGGTGACACACGTCCTGTCTTGTCCTGTCTTGTCTTGTCTTGTCACGTCTTGTCTGGACCTGTTTAGGCTAGTCCTGTAGTCCGTAGCACACGCTACAGATACTACTTGACGCGTTTTACTTTTCCTGCTCCGTTTTTCTTTCTATAGCAGCCATGTTATAACCCCAGCATGTTAATCAACCAGTAAAACGTTGCTTTAAATTTTAGTACACTTGCATTAAAGTCTAACCCTCATTGTAGACTTTACCTGACGTACAGTTCCTTTTCTCTTGGGTGTTGTACGTCAAATCGAGCCAGAGTTCGTGGATGAGGCAGACTTACCGGAGTACGTGGAGCCCGAGGACGTCGACCCAGAGTACGTGCCTGACGAGGACCAGACCTTGGGGTCTTTTCTGTCGCTGCCTTTCAGAGGTTACTACTTTTTAGTTTAGGTGGGTAGCACCACTTTACTTTCTGCCTAAGTTGGGTGCTTCGCACTATTAGTTTCCTTTCCTGCAGTTTGTTTCCATGCTTAGGCTCCCTTTATTATATTTGTCATATGCTGGATATTATCTATATTTTAATGAATGCCACTTTCTTTCTGTACTTTTTATTGTTTCGAATCTTATTAATGCAAGAACCTGAAAATTTTAAGATGGTACCCCTACAGACGCTTATTGGGTCCGAGCTTCACAGCTCCGGCCCAAGCGGGCCTTTGTCACGCTTCGCCTCCGAAGTTTTGGGAAGCGGGGCGTGACACCAAGCCCTTGGCAGCCTGCTCCTTGGCCATCCTCTTCATCTCCTCTCTCAATAGACTCATGGCCGCACCTACAAAATAATGACAGATCAGGTTAAGAAAATCAGGGGTGGATCATGAAGCTCGGATTACCTTCAAGCCAGGCATGCTTGACTATCTTGCTCGTCCGTGACATGGCCCTTAATGTCTGTGCTTTCATTGGTGATGTCCTCCAAGATCCTGGCATTCTCTTGGTCAGCCGCCCCGAGGACCACTTCATTGTTCATCGAAGGATTCAGCGTCCCCCAGTTCGACCTTAAAGCTAGGTCCTCGGGTGTTAAGACAAAGAGAAACTTCTCTTCCCAATCTTTTATGTTGCCCGATAGACCGAGAACAAGAGGCCAACCCCTCCTTGCACAAACATAGTAGTACGCTCCCTTATGCTTGGCTTCGAAGAAATACTGAAACATCGCAAGGTCGGACTTATGCCAGTGCCCAAGCAAAGGATGAGGAAGCCAATCATGGAGCTAATGGAGTTCGGCATCAGTCGAAAGAGGGGGAGTTCGAGGAAGGGTAGGACGATGAGAAGAAAAGGGTGGAGAGGGAACTAGAGTCCAAGAGCAAAGGTCTAGGCATAGACCTCGACGTCGTGATCCCTTGGGGAGCATACCTGCTCTAAGAACTTGGGGAGGCAAACAGAATAGGACAGCCTGGTGTAATTGGAGCGAATAAGAGGGACGAAGGAGGTCGGCGTGTGGGCTACAATGGCCAAGATTTTCGTTGGGACCTCCTTAGAATCTTCATCGGCCACCGGGGTCCTAGGGGCTGACCTAGTCCATTTCCCTTTATTAATGTCCCTATAGGCCGCTGACGACGAGGTGATGGTAGGCTCGACGGTCGGGTCACCCACAGAGCAAGGGTGCTCCTCTAGCCAAGACTCCTCAGGTTCCTCCGATTCTACGATACAGCTACTCTCCAACTCACCAAAAAATCGATCAACAATAGAATCGAAAGTAGAAGAAGGGGGTGAGGCCATGGAAAAGGTCGAGTGGATACCTAGAAGAAGAAAAAACGGAAGAAACTTCGACGGCAACGGTGTGGTGACGGTGTCGATGACAGCGGTGGAAGCTCTCAACACAGACAATGGAATCGAAAATTCAAAAAGAGTGTAGAAAAGTCCCTCTTGATAGCCCCCCCATCTCTTTATATACGGGGAAAGAGCTAATCTCAGCCGTTGGAGGCGGGCTTCGTGTCGTGATCCAAGCGAGTCCGGCGCCTCGACTTCCCCCTTGGTCAGATCAACCATGCGTCACGCTCAGAGCGAACCGATGCCTCGATTCTCCCCCATCCCCGAATCGTCATGATGACCTAAAAAGATTTGGCGGTCGATTCAAATTAATGTCGTCGATTGGCCCTCAACCAATGAGGATATGACACGTCATCCGAGCTGAGCAGAGCTTCTCGGTTCGAACTTGAATGACGGGGGCAATTTTTACAACCTGATGGCCGGCCCAGAAAGGGAAGGCCCAAATAGCTAAAGCCCAAGCACATAGCTCGCAGGCCAGTCGAAACAAGAGTGAGCACAAATGAGAAGCTCTCCCCACTAGCAAGAAGCTCGCTCGGTCGGGCGGAAAGCCCGCCCCACTAGTCCTGCAGGGAACTCTCCAGCCAAGCGTAAATATCATCCAGCGACGTTGAAGTTCGCTCTATCGACCGAAGCAAGAAGGTCAGCCGGAGGAAGCTTGGGACGCTGAGCTAGGAAGCCAAGTTCGAATCCATCCAAGGGTGACCCTCGGCGACCTGGCAACCCATAAATATCTCTGACCGAATGATGAAGGGCCACCTATGTCTCCAATTAATGCCCAAGGTTAAACACGAGGACTGATGGTCGTCCGTCGCGTCCCAATTAATGCTTGATTAAGGCGGTGCAAAAATATCTCTGACATTCTCGTAGACCCATCGCATCCTCATTAATACACCAGCAAAGCACCAGCCGGACTCCAACTAAGCAGAAGAGACAACTGATTGGACGGTGATCAACCGACTCTTCCCACTATAAATACCCCCCCTCTCCATCCATCAATGTGGGGGTTGGTTAGTAGAAATCTAAAACTTTCATTTATACACAAGGCTAGATATCGTCAATATATCGGTGCCTTCCGCGCAAGCTGGCTATACTAGGCCGCGCTACACTAAGATCGGCCAGCATGTCATGTCTCCTTCTAACAAGTCGCCTACTGACATTACCATTGGAGATGCCATGGGTTGACAGCCAACCCAGCCTTTCTGACGAGATGCTTGTTGTGCAGGAAGCTCGGCCATTCTCCCAAGCGGTCGGTGACCTTTGAGCGATCTTGAATCAGGCATCTTTGCCTCTGCTAAAACCCAATTAACATGCAATCATCGTACCCTTGATTCCCAATATATAAATCCCATTGTTAGGTGGATTTGACCCGCAACAATATCAATATAAAAGCACCAACATTGAAACACTCTGTTGTGCGCTAACACAGATAGCACACCAAGCACAGCGGACACAAACATGTGGGATCGCCAAAGAATCCCAGAATAAAGATGAGCAAATACACAAAAAACAATAGAGCACAAAGAGGATATCTTTTAGGCCGTAGACCGGCCAAGAGGGAACACCGATGAGCTTTATTACGAAAGGAGAGACCAATACAAATCTTCTGTTCGTCTCACGAAGAAGAAGCACCCAAGATCTCTCCAAAATCTCACAATACAATCTCTCAATGTTGGCTCTCATAAACGGCGTCTCTCTAAATGGTTCACTACTAAAAATTTGACTTTTGCCGATGTTTTTATGCCGGCGTTTTAAAGAAATGTTGGTAAATGTCTATTGGTGTTTCGACATTTACCGACGTTTATATAAACGCCGGCAAATGTTGGACTTTTTCCAGCATTTATTCAAACACCAACAAATGTTGGGCTTTTTCCGGTGTTTTACAAAAAATGTTGGCAAATGCTGAACTTTTCACGGCACTTTACAAAAAATGCCGGTAAATGGTGGATTTTTCCTGGTGCTACACAAAAACGTTGGGAAATCTAGTGCCCTGTTGTGAACTGTTAAGGGCTAGGAAACCCATATGCTCATATATATATATATATATATATATATATATATATATATATATATATATATATATATATATATATATATATATATATATATATATATATAGTTTTGGGGTATTTCGATGAGAGAGGCAGGCCCAAGTAGGTGGTAATGGTTGTAGAAATCCTTATTCCCAGCAATTCGGATAAGGTGTGCTTGTTTTTGGCCCCCTTGCTAAATATCCCCGCACTCTTCTCCCAATTTACCTGGAGCCCAGTTAAAGTAGAGAACTCCTCAAGCAAATTTTTCAGTCCCATAAAAGAGTGTTTGTTGGCCCTGCGGAATAGAAGGAGATCGTCTGCAAATAAAAGATGAGAGATGGTGTTACCCCGCCGCATTGGTTGGATTTTGCCCATGTTAATATATTTGGCCATCAGGACGGAGAACGCTTCCATAGCAATCACAAATAAATAGGGGGAGAGCGGATCCCCTTGACGAATTCCTCTATTACCCTTGAAAAATCCCACTGGAGCGCCATTAATTAGTATAGAGAAAGTAGGCGAAGTAATGCACTCTCTAATCCATTCAATGAATATAATAGGGAAGCCAAGCTGATGCAAGAAAAACAATATGAAATCCCTGTTTACACTATCAAAAGCCTTCTGAAGATCCAATTTCAGGCAAGCTCTACTTCCCATCTGATTGCTGAAATCTCTTATTTGTTCGTGGGCTAACAGGGTGGAATCAGAGAGTAGCCTTCCTTTAAGAAAAGCTGATTGGTTTGGGGAGATCAAGTCAAGAATCACAACTTTTAACCTGTTGCACATAATTTTGCTAATGATCTTGTATAGAACATTGCAGCAGGCTATGGGACAATAATCACTGAGGGAGGAGGTATTAGAATTCTTGGGAACAAGGGTTAATAAAGTATGATTGATGCTTTTAAGAAGCGATCCAGATTGAAAGAAAGATTTAACAGCCATAGTTACCTCATCTCCAATAATACCCCAGTTATGTTGGAAGAAAAGACCGTTGTAGCCATCATGTCCAGGGGCCTTATCGGGCCCAATATCGAAAACCGCCCGTTTGACCTCTTCATTTGAGACCCTACGACCAAGCCACGAGGTCGACTCCATAGTTCAGATACGTTTTGGCACCAGCTTGGGGAAGTTACTCAATAGTCATTCTGTGCATAAAGCTTTTCAAAGAAAATCGGAGCCTCTCTTTTCAGAACATGCAGATCTCTGATTTGGTGACCAGAGACATCAACTAAATGATTCAGGGAATTACAACTGATCCTCGAACTCATAGCAGTGTAGAAGAATTTGGTATTCCTGTCACCCAATTTCAGCCAGTCCTGATGACTCTTCTGCCTATACATCTCTTCTTCCAGTTTCAAAGCCTCCATAAACTCCTTAAATATCTGCTATTCTTCATGCTGCAAAGATGCATCAGAGATGATGCAAGGATTGTTTCGGATTGCCTCCAACCTCAGCCGGCATTTACTAACCATTTTCTCAGCATGATACACGCCTGCCCAATTGCGGAGAAGCGGTTTCAGGTGTTTTAGTTTTTGAGTGAGTCGGAACATAGGTGTTCCCTGAAAATTTTCGCTCCAACCCTTAGCAATAATATCCTGAAACCCAGGGCACTTGATCCAATAGTTGAAAATTTTAAATGGCTTTGGATCATGCAAAGGTGTGGTATGAAGATTGACTACCATGGGGGAATGATCACTGGTACTAGGATCAAGATAATCCATAAAAGAATCAGACAGGGAGTTAATCCAAGAGGAATTGCAGAAGACCCGATCTAATTGAGCATTTATACGATCCTTACCCACACGATGGTTGCACCAGCTAAGCTTGTTACCTGTGCTTTTGAGCTCCTGCAGCGAACACCTTGTGATACACTGAGTAAAGTCTTTGACCATAGCCTCCTCTAACCTCCTTCCCCCAAGCTTGTCAGAAGTATAAAGCACGCTGTTAAAATCCCCACCAACCAACCATGCCGAATTGCCTGTCAATCCAAGATCGCATTCCAAGCATTTCCACAACTCCTTCCTCTTAGAGATGGTGTTGCGGGCATAGACACCAGTAATAACACACGAGAAACCGCCTGAATTAGTGCAGCGGACCGTGATGTGTTGATCAGAGCAGGACAAAGAAAAAAACTTCCAGATTTTAGGATTAAACCACATCACAATACGTCCTCCAGGGGCCATGGAAGAATTGTCAATAGAGAGCCAGTCTGATGGAACGCCCGACTTCTTATGATCTGAGGGACATTTGAGCTTTGTCTCCAAAAGTATGATGGCCGAAGGCTTTATTGAATTGAGTCTATTTCTCAAATCTCGACGACGGACGAGATTATTAAGTCCTCTAATATTCCAGAAAAGGAAAGTCATTGGTCAGTAAGTGAATGATGGTGCTCTGCCCCAATCAAGTGGCATGAGATCTTGTGCTTCTCCTGTTGGCTCCTGAAGCACTTTGGACAACCTTTTTCTTGCCATTTTTAATATCTAGCTTATGTTGCACCTGTTCTTCCACTTCTTTATCCCATTCGGGATTATCAGTAGCAATACATTGAGGCACTTTATCAAACTCCTCCACTAGTGCATCATCAAGCAGAGAAGGCAACCAACCATGATGATTAGCCGGCAATGAAGAGCTAACAAGGGGAGTTGTGATTTTACCTGGAGAATTGGCTAGAGGAGGCAGGGAGGTTTGCCCGACATGATTTGAATTCGCAGCATCATACTCCGGATGCTGGGCTTCGGCCAGGAGAGAGGGCTCGATGGAATTCCCAGGCAATGATGTCTTAGCAGAAGCCATGTTAGGAGCCATCTCTTGAAACTGGGGGAGCACCGGGGTGGAATGTTTGGGCAGCACAGAGATTTGCTCAGGGGGCGGGGTTTGGGCAGAGTATGCGGCATTAGCACAGGAGGTGCAGAAGGCATAATGTTGGACAACTCCGGAATGTGGTCGGATTTTGACATCTCCGGTTGTTGATTGGGAAGCTCCAGTTGTTGATTGGGAGGCTCAGGCAGCATTTGATTGGGAAGCTCCAGCAGTAAATGGTTGGATAGCTCCCGGTTGTTGAGTGGATAAATGATGGTCGGACCCCCCATCATTTGAATTATAGTTTGCAATGCCAGTATTACTGCCAATTATGGCAAATTGGTAGACAAATGCAAGAAGAGGATGATGGGCTGGAGTTCCTCTCTTTTATCTATCTCTGGGCGGATTGAGCTAGTTAGATCTGTCATTTATGGAATTGTTCTATTCTGGATGCAAGCTTTCAATGTTCCTATCAATATTCTGAAGATAATCTCCTCAGCCTGTAGGCGTTTCATCTTGGGCTCGTCTAGGGCGTGGCCTTGGAAGGATATGTGTAAACCCAAGTCCGAAGGCGGTGTTGGGCTCAGATTGTTAGAGGAGTTAAATGAGGCGGCGGGTCTAAAGCTTCTCTGGAGATACTTGTCATCTGGATCCCTTTGGGCGAATCATATGGTGGGCAAATATGGTAATTCCGAATGCTTCTTCACGGCAAATTGTTTGCCCCATCACTCGGGCACCTGGAAGCGTCTATTACAGAGCAGACCGAAGTCCCTTGGCCTTATCAGACGGAAAATTAGAGATGGGAGCACTACCTCTTTCTGGAATGATCATTGGTTAGAGTGTGGCCTGCTATCATATACTCTACAAATCCCGCCGGGCGCTGCGAACCTCTGCGTGCGTGACTACTGGACTGGCACGGGTTGGAAGGAGGAGCCGGCCATAGGCCCTATAAAACATTTGCTTCAGAAAATTAAGGTTGGTTCTGGTGCTGATGAATGGGAATGGGTCCCTGGAGGCGGGTTCTCTTTCAAGAAAGCTTGGGATGGAATCCGGAATAGAGGTGTGTACTTCCCCTATCACAAGCTTGTTTGGTATAGTAATCATATTCCAAAAATGTCGCTCACTCTACTCCGTGCATTTCAGGGTAAGTTGCTCACACGTGATTTGATTTCGAGATGGGGTTTCAATATCCAACCACATTGCGTGCTGTGTGGTGAAGATTTGGAGGAAACAATAGACCACCTTTTCTTCACCTGTAATTTTTCCAACTATATACTTCGCAGGGCTTCTCTTAAGTTGGGTATTACCGCTATCATCACGCCTACCCTTACTGAGATTGGGAAACACTACATATCGCACTACGGCGGTAAGAGTGCCTTGTGTCTACTTGCAAAAACTACTCTATCTGCTATGGTTTGGCACATCTGGAAGGAGAGGAATAACAGAATTTTTGAGGGGTTTTCAAAAGAGAAGACCATTCTTTTTGAATCAATTGCTGCTGATATCAGGATTGCATTACATGACCAAGACCCCTCTACGGAGGAGGAGACTATTGCTTACGGGAACTGGGAGTTCAGAGACATGGGATAACTTTTTGTTGTCGTTTTGCCTATGTATAGTATTGCTTCCTCTTGGTTTAGCTCCAATTGGGTCTTGTATTTGATGGTGGTGAGTGACGGCGCTTGTGCCCTCTCCTCTCCCCATTGGATTCACTTCCTTTTTTGGAGCTATTTGTTGTATTTGTACATATCTGAATAAAATTAAGCTTACCTTTCAAAATATATATATATATATATAGTTCTTATCGGATACATGGTGGGTGGATACCCATAGGCCCATTAAGGGCCCTATTTATAACACTTCCCATTATCCATACATCGTTGTATACTCATCATATGAATACTGCATGATCCATAGTGCTTATGAGTACCATAAGGAGTGGATACATCCAGATCCTAAGTTAGGGATAACTGCCACGTTAAAACCTTTAGCTATGGAAAACCAGTAGGAAAAAACCAATAGCTAAGGAAAAAGAGTACAGTTCTCTATAACTTCCCCCGATTTATGGAAATATTTAGGTGTGGATACTTCTGGATCCAGAGTCAATGAGGTTTCCTCGTTAAAACCTTTGGCTATGGAAACCCAGTGGAAAAAACCAATAGCTAAGGAAAAAGAGTACACCATAAGGTTTAACTCCCCCTGATCTGTACAAGCTTCAAGCTTGCAGATCTCTTACATCAATCTCATCTTACACCATTTCGAGAATAAATACAAAATACAAAGCATCGCTCACGTATACAAGTATCGCTCATATATAACAGCTACTGAATCCAAGGAAGCTCTTTCGAAGAGGGGTGGTCTGCAGACTCGGTAGATAGCTCCACGTCTCTAATCTCTGACCCAGTTGTCACTGTATCTGCGAGGTATTTCAATGCGTAGCTATGCATACTTTTGACTTGCTGCTTGAATGATAAGCTTCTCGGAATGGTAGGATTGATGTTGCCTTAGTAGCATGCTTTGCAGATCTATAGGAGTTGGTCCTGTAATGCCCTGAAAGCTACTGCACAAGTACTAGAGGGGGGTGAATAGTACTTTAAAAATAATCAAGAGTCTAATTCCTAATTATCGTGCAATCACAAACAACTATGCGGAATTAATGAGTACAACAAGAGAATCACAACGCAAACAAACGATGTAATGGGTTCGGATCCACCCAAGTCTCCCCGACTTTTTCCCGATGATCCTACGTCCCAGACACCCAGATCCCTTCCGGCTACTTGAGTTAGAATCCACTAACTCAAGGTTCCACTAAACAACTTCTTGTAGAAACTACTACAAGATCAAACAATACAACGATTTGTTTCGTGAATCCCACAAACCGGGATCACGAACTTCTCTCACAAACCGAGAGAAAATCACAAATAATAGATTTAATGCAATAGAAAGTGCTTACCACAAAATCCTATGCCTTGAGAAATACTTACGGATTTAGGGCAAGGAAGGAAGAATTGAGGAGATTATGAAACCCTAGCAATCACGAGATGAACAGCAGGAGATGGCTAGGACGATGATGATGATCGAGATTCAATCCTTCAGAAAAATGATCGCTCAAGATCTCGAAAACCATTTGGAGAAATTAGGTCACAAAAGAGAACCAGAGATTTTCGAGAGAGAGATAGAGCCTTGAAAAATGATAATCGAATGGAGTGAAAATAAGATCTGAATCCAATCTCATATATGAGAAATTTCCATGTTTGAAATGAGTCAAATAGATATGGAAAGAATCAAAACAGATCAAGAAAAATCGTGGAAATAAAATCTCCAACGGCAGGAAAATTAAAGCAGCTTAATCGGTCTAAGAAGGATCACTGACCGATTAGTTTGAGAACTAGTCGATCGGTGAACCTTCTTGGACCGACTAGAAGGTTGACAGAGAATTTAGTGAAATAAGGAGAGAAAACTAGTCGGTCTAAGAAGAAACACTAACCGAATAGTTTGACAACTAGTCGGTCGGTGAACCTTCTTGGACCGACTAATTGGTCAACAGTAACTAGGCTGAAATACACAAGGATGACTAGTCGGTTCAAGAAGACTTTCCGACCGATTAGATCGTCATATAGTCGGTTGGTCCTTTTACTTGAACCAACTAAGATGCACAGAAAACCATGAAACGAAGCGATAAGCTAAGGAACACATCCTAATGGCTTCTAAGGCAATCCTAGAGATAAGATATGGTAAACATGAGAATTACTAGGCAAGTACTACTCAAGGCTTAACATTCTAGAAGACAATAAAAATAAACATTACAAACCGTCTTCAAAAGCTTCTACATGAAGATTCTGAATCCCTCGACTTCATTAATACTCCTTGAGCTTCAACAAAGCTTTAGGCACAGCGATCACATGTTCTAAGGAAGTCTTGGGACGTCGCGTGAGATCTACAAAGTAATTTGGCGACGATCTTCATAACTGCGCTCAAAGAGAATTAGTACCCAATATTTATGTTTGTTCAGCATCAAAACCAAATCAGTGGAATCAATACTTAACATTCTCCCCTTTTTTGGTGATGACAAACCAACATAAATATAAATCAATAATAATGAGATAAATGAAATTTACTTACTCCCCATACATTGTTGACTCGTTAGTTCCAAATTTAATATTAAACATAAGCATCAAGCAGAAGATAAAAGTATAAAATATGATCCAATTATTGAAATATAGGATCGGATTCCATTTTTATATCTTCACTCTCCCTGAATCTAACATATGAAATTAGATTCACGGTAATGTTTAAATTATCATTTAGCACTAAGTCATTATTAATTCTCTCCCCCTTTGGCATTATCCAAAAAGAGCGGGGGAAGGCAATGACAACAACCATGGCTAAAGAGAAATATAAACAAAAGAGTCGAAGAATATGACAACGGTCCAAATGACACCAAGGAAAATATCGAAGAAAACAAGGTATGTCAACGAGACCATAGTCGAAAAGCGAAGAGAGAAATAATCAAAACACCATCAAACCATAAGATTGATTAAAGGAACATACTCTCCAATATCAACATTTTTAGCGAATTGAGTGCATGAAAAACAACTCATTTTTCCATTCAAATAAAGCTATATAATCAACAGAATCGACGAGCGATAAAGTAAACATCAGAGACAAAAGTACAATGTGCACACAGAGACGAAATGCAATAGGATGGATATATACATATAGAAACATCAAAATTGATACATCCAGGCAACCAAAAAAATATCGATCATCAGCAGATAGCAGTATATGGTGCACAGCAAACAACAATCCAACATACATCAAAAATGTATCACAAAACATACAAAACAACCACCCATCTATCCTAACCCCACTCTCTCACAACGAGATGGATCATCCAAAGAGTGCAAATGAGAGTCCTCTAAAGAAGGCTCAGGAGGCAGAGGCAGGATCTGCACCAGCAGCAGGCTGTGCAGACGGAGTGGTGGTCTCGGGAGCAACGGAGGTATCCACCGAAGGGATGGTGGCAGCAGGAGTGCTCTCAGGAGCACGACCAAGAGAAGCAGCAGTAGAGGTACCCTCAGGGGCACAAACCGGAGAAGCATCAGCACGCTCCTCATCCTCAGCAGCATCCATGGCCTCCTCATCAGAGACTGTCGGAGGAACCTCCACACCCAAATGATCACAGATGCGAGCTAGCATCTCCTCACATCGTGCGATACGAGCTTCCTGACGGCTCCAGGAAGCAGAAGATGTAGCGGGAGACGACGGAGGAGGAACTAAAGGGGTGGTCCGTTGAACATGACGCAAGGCCGTAAGAGACTTCTTGACGGCGGTCGCGTTCAGGGGAGGACCCAAGGGACGCTGATCGTCAGGAGAGAGGGAAACTCCAAAGTGACGAAAGACCAAAGTCAAGAGGCATGGATAAGGAATATGCGTGGCCTTGGTCGACTTCCTGATGCACTCAAATGAGTTCATCTTGTCCAAAATGATGCGAGCCCAATTTATCTCGCTCCCATCAAAAAGGGCATAGATGAGCTTCAGGAAGGGCTGGGATGGCAAGCTGGAGGAGCCGTACTTCGGGAGAAGACACGACTTCAGAATCAAATTCAGGATGCACGCATTCGGTTTGAAAGACTTGGAAGGAACGCCAATCATGGCGGGAGGAACAACGTGAAACATGTCAGCTAGGAGGGACTGATCGAGATCGTGGATACTATCCACAGAGATGTCAGAAGGGAGCAGACCAGACGAGGAGACCCCAAGTATTTGTCCTAAGATCTCTGCTGTGAGGACAATGGGCGTCCCCAAAACAGTGGTCTCAATACAATGCTTGTCATCATACTCGCCCCGAACTTGATTCGCCTTGGGATCGTGGCGAAGATATTCAAGAAGACCGCTATAGGATAGAAGATCAGCGAGCTTGGGAAAATCAGCGAACTGGACATAGTGCTCAAGGATCAATGGGCAATGCCCGATACGATTGTAGGCGGCTAGACATTATGGGTCATTGCGACATAGAGAGATATCCACCCCACTAGAAGGCATGGGAGCCTTCCCCTTTGACGGACGTGAGGTAGAGCAAGGAGGAGGGGTGGGTTTCTTCTCGACAGCCTCAATCTCCGGGATATAGTCATCGTCGGAGTCAGAGGGTGGTGTGGGATCATGATAGGGTCCAGGAGTCAAAATCTTTTCGAACTTGGGCTTAGATTGGGGTTTTGGTTTTGAGGGAGCCGTCTTCTTCTTTTTGATAGGAGGCGAAGAAGATGATGGAGAGGTAGGCGACGAAGGGAGCGGACGAGCGGTTTTGGAACGGCGTTTGGGAGG